>SNQJ01S0028035.1:4488-38597 GCA_010110895.2 Picea sitchensis | reverse complement strand
TGCCAAACTGACCACTAAGAAACAGGGCCTGTACACCCCTCTTCCTAATCCTGACAGGCCATGGGAATCCATCTCAATGGACTACATGTCGGGCCTTCCATCCACCAAGCGGGGAAATGATTGTGTTTTTGTGGTTGTTGATCGCTTTTCTAAGATGGCGATTCTGGTTGCCTGCAAGAAGAGCATCACAACAGAGGCCACTGCCAAGCTCTTCTTTGAACGAGTTTGGGTACATTTTGGAATCCCACAAACCATTTTCTTAGATCAGGATAGTCGATTTCTCAACACATTCCGGTCAAGCCTTTGGTCACTGTTGGACACCAAGCTCACCAAATCCACGGCCTTCCACCCCCAGATAGATGGCCAAACTAAGGTTGTAAATCGAATGATTGTGCATATCCTTCACATGTATAATTCAAAGAACCCTCGCACATGGGATGAGAGCCTTCCCTATGTCTAGCATAGCTACAATCGAGCCTTTCATAGCTTAACCGACCACAACCCCTTTCAAGTGGGGATGGGATTCCAACCATTGGGTCCCATAGATGTTTCACTTCCCCTTGCGGTCACCTCGACTGACTCATCTCCTACTCCAACTGAAGCTGACAAAGCCACCTAGTTCATTGAGTGGATACAACACATCCACCAACAGGTTCGAGATATCTTACATAAGTCCAATGAAAAGTACAAACAATGCCATGATCAACATCGGGTGCCACATAAGTTTCAGGTGGGTGACAAAGTTTGGTTGCACTTGTAGAAAGAATGCCTTACAAGACCCCATCGGAAGCTTCGCTCACTCCGTTATGGACCGTACACTATCACCAAGGCCATGGGGGATAATTCTTTTGAGCTCAACATTCCTCCTTTCCTTGTCCTATACCCAGTGTTCAACGTGGATCTCCTTCGCCCTTATTTCCCACAATTGTTGGATACCTCAAAAGCAGCAGAAATACTGACACCAATAGAGCTCAACCCTGACTGCATACAACAGGCATCCAAAGATCATATTGTGGATAAACAAATAAAGGGCACTCAACAACAAAGGATCCAACTTTATCGAGTCGTCAAAGTAGGGCAGCTCCTGCACCAAGACAAGTGGCTCACCTGGGGCCAAATTCAACAAAAATTTCCTCATCTAATGGGGGAACTCAACGCAATGGAGAACATTGCTTCCTAAGGAGGGAGGATTGATCCAGATGGATATCGGCGGCCACCCATCTTTTCCAACTGGCTCAAAACAGTTTTCTGACATTTTTGGCAATTTACTATTTTTAGCAGTTTTAACTTCCGGGACCATTTTGAGGGCTTAAATGAAGTTTTTTCGGTATCGAGCTCTTTAAGGATAGACAAAGGCATGATTGAGCCCCCAAAATGAATCTCCTAGACGATACCTTTCCAACAGGCTATCACATGCCTAAAACGAAGATCATATACAAAAGTTACGACCACGGGAAGTTAATGTACTAACTTACGCAAACGGGGCCCACATGAATTTTGGTGCTTCATCTCCTAGGGTTAGGTTTTTGGATGTCTAGGGTTTTTGGCATTCTTTCTTATTGTAAAATTCCTTCAGAGCCTCATGGCAACCTTCTTCTTGCGAATGCGCACTGTCATCACATCTCTTCTCAGAGATAAGCCACCACCATTCCAGCAAGCTTATTTCCGCTACATTTTATAGTTTCAGCTTATTTTGTTATTGAATAGAAAGCAAGTTTTACTATATCTCTATTATTTTGTGTTAAGCACCTATTAATAATATATATTCATTTCATTCTGCTCATAAAATCCGGATCAGAATAGGGGAAGGAGCTAGCACTCGCTAGGCGCTAATTCGGAATTCGAGAAGTCGGGAGAGTCAGGTGACTCACAACAGAATACCCGAAGTCGCGAAGCGCCTTTTGGTTAGGCCTGTGGTCACAACCTGAGGTCATATGAAGGAAGGGGATAGAATGAAGAGCTAGCGCCTGTTGCTCAAACCCTTCAAAGGGGCCAGGAAGAGCTCGCGGGTTTGGAAGAACCTGCAATTGAAGAAAGGGGAACCTAGAGAGAGTTAAGGAAAAAAAAAAGAAAATTATGCCCCGTCATGGGTGTGTTACAACCTCCCACATTTCTATAGAACTTCCACTACCCTCCATTGCTTCGACTCTGCTTCCATGCTAGACTTGCCACCATCACCTCGAGATTTGAATCCTCTAACAACTCTATAATGTTTAGTAATTCCATCAAACACTTTTCATACATCCTCTAAGTTATGCACTTGGCATACATATCTGAAATCCTTAGCACCACCATGATTCACAAAACCAATGAAGTCATATGTTGTCAAGTGTCTCACCTACCTTCCATAGCCATTGTTTCCATGAGCAGGATTTCCACCATAACCACCACCACCATGTGAACCACTGTCATTTCCATCATTGTTTGCTCCATTGTAACCACCTGGCCCATTTGTTGGGATTTGGAAAAAAAGGTTCACCCATGAGGTGCCTATGAAATTCATTCCAATTGGTGAGACTGGCTACAAACTACACCCAATAAAGAATGGTTACTAAGTTTCTCGATGGTAGTAATAAAGGCATGAGATCCCAACCACTCATCTCCATTGGCTTTCATAGACAGAAAAAGATGATGATGCATGGCATTCCTAGGAAAAGATATCCCCATTTCCTCAATGCCATTCCCATATCTTTAACCATATACTTTGCAAAACCCCCAAGCCAAAAATCCCAACCAATAACTCTCACCTAGAACATGGCCATCACCTTTGACCCCACCACTCTCTGGGAAGCCATTAACAAGTACTCAGAAACAAACCAACCCAAATTTGGTTGCAAATACGAAGCCCCTTCTTAGACCTCCCTGGTTTGTCGTAATAGTAATCTGATTCACTATCTTACAGATCTACCCTCAGCTTGAAGGCCCCACATAAGTCACTGATCCGATAGTCCCAAATAGGGATTCCATATTTTCCATTGTGTCACATGACCCCCCGCCAAGATAGCTAGAGTGTTTTCCTTATCCCCCTCCTCTATGACTCCCTACTTGAGGCTCTCCTGAACCTGCTTTGCATCACTTGTTGGGGTGCAACATGCATAACAAAGACATAGAGAAAATAATGAAAAGATAAACAAATTACATGATAGAGACAAATAGGGGGCATATCTTTATTGGTCACCCAAGTGGAGAAATGAAATGAATTTACAATTCCCATGAAGCACCTCACAACCTTCCATATTTAACTAGGAGATATGTCAAGTGTTTTCGAGCATACATAAAGCCAAACGCTTGAGAAACCTTTGAATTATAACTATTTAAATTCCATTTGAGTTTTATCAAAACAATGGACAAGTCTATGTGATCTCTACAATTAAGAAAACAAGACGAAACCAATAGGTTAAACATGGAGTTTTGATCCATGGTAGCTTTAATGATGCGGAGGGCCCTTGCATTTTGAAACTAGACAACTAACCCAAATGCATCTTACTTCTACCATGAACCAAACATGGGGTTGAAAATCTAAATGTTGGAAAATTCTTAGTTGTTGCATTGACTTTGAGGTTGTTGTTCATAACAATGAGAGTATGCATAATCATTATTTTCATCATTAAAATCCATTGGTTCAAAGGTTATAGATTGAAATGTCGAAGCTATTAACCCTGTTGTCACTAACAATTCTTCTTAGGAGCGTGCAACCAACTTTATTATGCAGTTTTTGATAAAATTATTCTTGTTATTAAACAATTAAATTATTCGAGTTTGAACTTCATATTTAAACCTGACACTTATCAGGTTTATGTTGATGATGACGTTGATACAATGAGAGACGTGAAAATGCAATCTGAAAAATATTTGAAAAATATAGTTTGAAAATATTTACATATTGTTCAGATGTAATTATTACTATCATTAATAAAATAGGTTATTAATAAAATAAATATATAATGTCAATTTTGAGACACTTCCAATCTAGAGGCTTCTTAGACTTCTTATTAGAATAGTTCTAAGAATAATTCCACTTCCCATTTAAAGGCTTCTTAGGCTTCTTATTAGAATAGTTCTACGAATAATTCCACTTCCCATTTAAAGGCTTATTATTATAATAGTTTAGGCATCAATAATATATATATATTAATAAAATAAATATAGAACTTCAATTTTGGGACACTTCCAATCTAGAGGCTTCTTATTAGAATAGTTCTAGGAATAATTCCACTTCCCATTTAGAGGCTTCTTATTAGAATAGTTTATGAATAATTCCATTAGAATAGTTCCAATGGAAAACCTCTAAACAATTTAGAATCTTCGTCATGTATTTGAATATGCCTTTAAACACTTTAGAATCTTCTAAACACTCATTAGAATAGTTTCAATGGAAAACCTTTGAACACTCTAGAATCTTTTATGTATTTGAATATGCTTTTAAATACTCTAGAATTTTCTAAACACTCTAGAATTTGAATATGCCTTTAAACACTCCAAAATTTTCTTATTAGAATAGTTCTAGGAATAATTCCACTTCCCATTTATAGGTTCTTATTAGAATAGTTTATGAATAATTTCATTAAAATAATTCTAATGAAAAGCCTCTAAACACTATAGAATCTTATGTCATGTATTTGAATATACCTTTAAACACTCTAGAATCTTCTAAAAACTTTAGAATTTGAATATGCCTTTAAACACCTTAGAATCTTCTAAACACTCTAGAATCTTCTGCTAGTATGTATATGAATATGACTTTAAACACCCTAAAATCTTCTAGAATCTTCTAAACACTCTAGAATCTTATGCTGCCATGTATTTGAAAACACCCTAGAATCTTCTAAACACTCTATAATCTTCTGCCTTGTATTTGAATATGCATTCTTGTTCAGTAGAATGTAATTCATGTTTCTATCTCTGTGCGTTTGCCATGTGGTGTGTGACGGTAGGTCAATTGTTCTTTGCCTCTGAATTCTCTTTTTTTTTTATCAGACTTGAGCTGTAGCTATGTGAGTTTAGCTGTATGTATTAATTGATTTCATCTGGCATTAGAGTGTGGTATTAGAGTTCTCAAGGGAGAGCACGGGAGAGCCCAGGTTCCTGAGAGAAGAGAGTCTTCACCGCTCAGAGAAGAGTCTGTGCAGTGTTGGAGTTGGGTTGTGAAAATTCGTATGTGGTGCCGCTCAAGTTCGAGTCCAGTGGCCGGCCACAAGCGACTGATCACGATGGCGATGGAGAAGTTCGAGAGATGCCGGAGGAAGGACATCGTCGATAGCACTGTTGGTCGACGAGTGCGCGAAACAGCAGCTGTGGAAAGAAAACCTTTATTGTGGGTCTGTTCGATAGCTGTGGAAAGAAAACCTTTATTGTGGGTCTGTTCGATCTGTTGTGTATGAAGATAACTCAAGGAATCCATCAGAATTTTCTTCTCCAATAGAACTTGGATGTTTTGTGTGCCTCGGTTGCTTGGTTGTTTGATTGATTGCCGTACTTGTTGGCTTGTTCGCCCAAATTGCAATCGCTGTCGATGGGTGCCGAGAGATCCGTGCAGAGGAAGCGGAGCCAGTTGTGGGTTTTCATGGCTCCGGGTAGATTCCCTACAAGATCGCCCTCCCGGCTGGATGTGTCGCTGGTCAAGAAGGTGAAATGGGCGTGACATCGAATCATACGGACTTGTCTTCTTTTAGAGGAGACGGTTCAGATGTTGGGGACGTGATCTAAGTACTCTGAAATTAATAAATCTAGTTCACCTTTTAGTGTTATATATATATATATATATATATATATATATATATATATATATATATATTACAAAGTGGATCGAACCGTGATCGAACCCCAGACACTACCATAGGTTTGAAGATCGTCGAATAAGCCTTTCCATAGCGTGGGAAATCGCCCATTGTGGAGGAGAATTGTCCGTAGTTTACGTCACAGTTGGCTGAGTGTTCCACATTACTCGGGTGGTGCTCCAATTTCCTGGCATCGAAGAGCACAATGGCATTTGTAACATTTTTCATATTGGTAACATTTGGAAAGTGACTTTCTTCTAAATGGAAATAGCCATCTTAAAGGTATGCCTTATTAAGAAAGTGAAGTTAATCCATCCTAAAGGTATGCCTTGTTAAGAGAGTGAAGTTAATCTTGCTTTATGTAAGACTGCCATATGTTATGAAAGCTTAGTCATGGTAAGAATGGAGAATAGTGAAATCAAAATCAATTTAAGCATGTGGGTATTACATGGGTTTTTGAAAAACATTTTTTGTAATCTAAAATTTCATAGCATGAGTGAAGTAAAGTAAAGTATGTAATGTGTTTATGTTTTGAGCATTTGTGTTCATTGTACCTTGAAATGTTAGTTGTAATTGTGTTGTAAGATACATGATCGGTTGTACTCTATATCCAAGAATTATTTGGTCTTAGACAACTTTTCAGAATTGTAGTTCTCATTTGAATTGATTGTTTTATGGTAAGTTGTTTTATGTGTAATTGGTATCTCTATATTAGACAAGTTGTGAGTTGGTTGGGATCAAGTCGAATGTGTTGATGAACCATGTACTTGAAAATGATTCCTAAATAACTAGTGAGTACAATGGGTACAAAAAAGAAGAAGCAAAAAGTTTGAAAATAAACTTCAAAGTGAAGAAAACCGAAATGAGTTCACATGACACTTGAGTAAGTTCGTGGTCAAGAAAAACCACTTATATGCAAACTTTATGGTCACATGGAAACCATTTGCTGTAATTGTTAGTGGTCATCCAAAACAACTTTATCATTGTAATGGCAAAGGGTGCACTAATGAAAACTCTTGAAGATGCAAGGTTAAGAGTAAGCTAAACCAACAACACTAGATATGGTAAGTTGGTTGAGGGTAACCCATAGAAAACCCATGGGATGATTAAGGATGTAGCCATTAGAATTTGTCTTCTCCCAATTGGTGTTTTGCTTAGTAGTTCCTATTGCTTGTGTGTTTAAGTTGTAGCTGAGTCTACCTTTGTGTTCCAAATTGGTGTAGATGAAACAAGAAGAATGAGATAGTAGCATTATCTCTTAAGGCATGTATGAGAGGATTCTTCTCAAGTTGCAGTAGCAATTAGGACTAATATTTTGAGATGCAGTTTAGTGAAAGGGGGAGGAACGTCAATCAACATCAACATTTCAGTTATTGATGGAGTTTCTGTTGTAACAGAAGAAATATAAGCTTTTTGAAAGACCTAGCTGAAGCAAAAGAAGATTGTTGAAGAAATTGATTTTATGGAGAAGGTGAATCCCACTTTGTAGAAACACAAGTGGATGATGTAATTGAATTTGATCTCAAAAGTTGTAAATGTTATCATTAATGTTAGCAGTGTTGAAATGTAATTACTACTGCCATTAATGAAGTAGGTATAGACAGTCTACATTCTAAAATTTTCCATAAACTTCCAATCTAGAGGCTTCATATTAGGATAGTTCCACGAAGACCTCTAGAAACTCTAGAACCTTCTGCCATGTACTTAAATATGCTTTCTTGTTCAATAGAATGCAATTTTTGTGTTTCGAGCTATATCTCTATTTGTCTGTTTCTGCATTTGGTGTGTGACCATAAGTAGGTTGTTCTTTGCCTTTCTATCTATTTCTGCATATGGTGTGTGACTGTAAATCGGCTATTCTTTTCCTTTGAACTCTCATATATGAGCTCGAAGAAATGCGAGTATTTGAAAGTGGGTATTGATTCAAAATATATAATGAATAGTTTTGAGTCACAGAATGTGAGTATTTGAAAGTGGGTATTGATTCAAAATATATAATGAATAGTGTTGATTCTCTGCGTAAGGTTTCAGCGGGGGGTTTTGTGGGTGGTAAGATTTCTAGAGAAGAAGGCATTGTGGATGTCTTGGGTGGATCTTGTGGTAGCGGTTGGAAGGGTTACAACCAAATGATCACAAAGAAAAGGCCGAGACCAAAGAAACGTGCATGGAAGCACAGACTAGGGTCATGTAAGATGATACTTGGTGATGATATCGGCATGGAAGAGGTGGCGGGCTTTGCATTATGTGCTCTGGTCAACCGCTTCACCTATTGGAGCATACATAAGTCAGAAATATTGGATTGGGTTGCACAGAACTGGAGTGGGTGGTTGGGATATTCTACAAAGGTTAAATCTTTTCTTGTAGGTTGGTACCAGTTTTTGTTTAAAACCCATGAGGATGCGACGAATGTGATGGAGGGTTTTTGGCGTTCGGGGAATGGAAGCATTATGCTCTGTCGCTGGCATGTAGGTTTTAACCCTTACAAGGAATTTTTTACCCTTAGACATCTTTGGGTTCACCTTCCTCGAATGTCGTGCCACTTCTGGAATCATGAAGCTTTGGCTGCTATTGGAAATAGGTTGGGGAGGTTTCTTTATGTGGAGGAGGACTTGTTTGAGGATATGGATCGACAAGTGGCGAAAATGTATGTTGAGATTGATGTTTCGGCTGGCCTTTTTGATACTTTGGAGATCTGATAGAGGAAAAAGGTTCACAAGAAAAAACTTGATTATCTGGGTGTTCCCTTCTGCTGTTTAGTCTGTCATAATGTTGGTTACTTAAAGGATGATTGTTTGGGTTGGCCGGAGGAGATTGAGTCATCGAAAGATTCAATGGATGCATACTCGAAACCTGATGAATTGGAGTTCGCGGGGTTCATTGTTGGACATACATTCACAAAGATTGAACTAGATGTCTCATTTTTGAGTAAGTTGAAGGCAATTAACCCTATCATTTTCAATTCCTTATCTATTATTGAATTAGAGATGCTAAAAAGATCACCTTTTTAAAATACATCTGGATTATTTAAAAAGATTTCGAGCGGGGAGGGTTTTGTGGGGGTTTCCTCGGACAAAGAGTTATCATCTGGTTCTCCCTTGGAGGGTTCTTTCACTAAGCCTTTGTTGTCGCCTGGTATGCCGTCGAGGGTGGTTGGTGAGGCTTGTAGTCCGGGTGGGAAGAGTTTGGAGGTTGCAGATGTGTTAGGCGGGTCCGAGGGATCTAGTAGGATGTGTGGGGTTAATTCAGATTTGGATGGTGTGGAGTTGGGGGTGTGAGTAACGAGTCAAACTCATCCATCGAGGATTGAGGGTCTTGAAAAGCTGGTTGGTAGCTGTTTGGGACTCATATTTTTAGCGTTGGATACAGGTATGCCTTCGGATGATGTTCTATCATCCCTCATCCCCTCATATAAGGAGGTTGTGATGAAAATACCACTCAAGGTTTATGAAAGAGATACTCTGAAAGGTAAGGAAAAGGTTTTGGGGAAATCGTCTCTATCCTCACCAGTATTGATTAACAAAGGTGCTGCATTTGGGGGCCTGCAGAAGGATTTCTCCCCTGTTAAAACACGTAGTTCTCGTAAAAAGGTGATGGATGGTGGATCCATTAAGTCTTTAGGTTTAAACTCTGAAAATCGACCGCTTAGAGATGTTGGCCTCTCTAGGGTGAATAGATGAGGATTTTATCCCTTAACATCTGGCGAGTGGGGGGAGACACAAAGTATGCCTCTCTCAAACATTTGTTGTTGTTGGCTTGTCCTGATTTAGTGTTATTTCAAGAAACTATGGTTATGACGGAGAAGTCTAGAAGGGTATTGGCTGGGTTGTTTTCTGGCTAGGAATGTTTCTCCTATGATGTCGTGGGGCGTTCGGGCGGTCTATTATGTGCCTGGAATAAATGTGTTTTTGACCTGGCTCCTTTCCTTATTGATGCATGCATTTTTTGGGAAGGAACTTGCAAAGAGTTGGGTTTTCGGATTAAAATACTAAACCATTATGCTCCCTATGTTGAGCATCAACCTTTCTGGGAAAAGATTTACAACTCTGGTTTACTGTTAGATCCTGAACTAATTATTGGCAGGGACCTGAACCTATGTTTGCACAACAGGGAGGTTTGGGGGCCGACTACCAATGTGGAACCGTTGGTGAAGTACTTCCATGATCTATTTTGATCGGCTGGGTTGATTGACTTCTGGGAGGGTGATGACGTTCCTACTTGGCATAACGACAGGAAGCATCAAGCTTATGTGGGGAAGAGGATTGACTGAATTCTTGTGGCTGAAACTCTCCTTAACGTATTTCTGAGGCATCGATCATGGGTAGAGGAGTTTTCCATATCTGATCACCCACCTGTCATGATGGAGGTGGTGATCAGATATCCTTCCCTTTTAAATTCAATTCAGCATGGCTAGGAGTGTCGAGTTTTGATAAGCTGGTTACTGAGTTCTGGTTGGACGATCATGGAGAGGAGTCTTTGTACCCTATGCAAAGGTTTGTGGAGAATCTCAAGAGGCTAAAATCTTTGGTTATTGCGTGGTAAAGAGATCGAAAGTTGATGAACCGTGACACTTTGTTGTAGATTGAGATTGAATTGAAAAGGATTTATGGAAATTTGAATCACTCAGTGTGGGATATTGTTGATAGAGAAGGTATTTTGTTTCAGGAAAATAAGAGAAAGGGTCTGCTTTTAATAGAGGAGAAGACATGGCTTTAGAAAAGTCACACCACGTGGCTGGAGCTGGATGATTCAAATACTTCTTATTTTCATAAAGTTGCTGAGCATAGGCGGCATATGAACTCTATATGGGTGATTAATGAATGTTCTGGGATCGTGGTAAATACTCATAAAGAGTTGGAAGTGGTTGTGGTGGATTACTATAAGGGGATGTTTGCTGATGGGGGGGAGAATGTTATTCTTGAGCAGCTGGATATTGTAAAACTCTTCCCTCGAATGTTTTTAGAGGCGGACTTGGAGAAGGTGGGAGTGTCGGTCACTTTGAAAGAGATAAAGGAATTGATGGAGAAATTTGCTAAGGACAAGAGTCCTAGTCCAGATGGATGTGGATGATTGAACTTTATTTGTACTTTTTTGATATTATGGGACAAGATATCCTGGATGTTGTGGAGGACTCTCTGGTGTCAACTTCGATGTGTGGTGGATTAAATGCTACCTTCTTAGATTTGATCTCAAAATGTGATCGACCATATAGCTTTGAATACTTCAAACCAATTTCTCTTTGTAATTTGATTTATAAAGTTATTACAAAAATTATTCCTAATAGGCTTAAACCATTTTTCTCTAAGGCTTTTACATCAAATCAGTTTGGATTCTTAAAGGGGAGGCATATTATGGATGCAGTTGGATTGGCACAAGAAGCATTGCATAGCATGAAGATTAAGAAGCAAAAGGTTGTGGTATTAAAGCTTGACCTCAAGAAAGCATATGACTGTGTCAAGTGGGATTTTTTGCAGCTAGTGCTCCTGCAAATTGGCTTAAGTATTCACTTGGAAAACTGGATTATGGGGTGTGTTTCATCTTCATCCTTCGTTGTTTTAATAAATGATAGTCTGACTAAATTTTTCAAGAGTTTGAGAGGGTTGCGCCAGGGTTGTCCTATGTCACCATTTCTTTTTATTTTGTTGATGGAAGGTCTTCGTTTGGCATTACATAAAGCAATAGGGGAAGGTTTTCTCAATGGAATTGGTGTAGACCAGATAACAAAGCTGATTCATATTCTTTTTGTAGATGATGTGCTTATATTAAACACTGAAAATTTTGAGGAATGGAAAACCATCCAAAAGATCTGTATGTTTTTATGCTTGGTGGGGCTCCAAATAAATACTCAGAAATCTGCTTTATACTAGAATAGGCTGGATGATCATGAGGTTACTCTCTTCAAGGATTTGTTGGGTTACATCAGCTACCCGGTTTCTGGAGGGATGAATTACTTGGGGGTGTACATAAAGCCTGATAGCTATCTTGTGAATGACTGTAGGTGGCTTATTTCTAAATTTGAGAAGTACATTTCTCATTGGACCACTAGGTGGATGAATTTGGGTGGGCGCCTTGTTCTGGCTAAGTCGTTCCTAGATGATGTTGTTGTTTATTGGTTGGCCTTATTTTTCTTGCCGGTTGGTATTTTGGATTCCCTTCGTAAACGTGTTTTCTCTTTTATTTGGACTGGAGAAAAATCCTCGAAGGGGCCTTACCTTTTCTCTTAGGAAACATTGGCTAAACCTTTTCATTATGGTGGTTGGGGACTCAATCATTTAAGTACCTTTAACTTGTCATTGGTGGAAAAGTGTCTGTGGCAAGATCTTTTTAATCAGGATTTATGGAGTGTGGTGTTGCGCATAAAATATCTAAAGGGGATTGAGGTGCACCTATGGGTGAGGATCTTTGATGGGTGGCCTAGAAGAGCCTCTTTCATTTGGTGAAGCTTGATGAGAGTATTTCCTATACTGGAATATTGGCTGGCTTGGATGCATGGGAGGGGCTCTATGATAAGGCTTGGAGTTGATGGGATCAGGGGGCTTGGGGATGCAACCTTTCTTTTGAATAGACTAATAGAACTGCTACAACAAAACGACTTTCACTATCTATGTCAAGTCTATGACAGGGGCGGAAATGAGTAGGATCACCATTGGTTTAATGCGGTGAAGATTGGCATTTGGGATGAGTATGCTGGGGAATTGAACGATTTTATACAGGCGCTAGGAAGTGCTGGGATTTTTTTGTCAGATCCTCTTGATCATCTCTGTTGGTATTGGAATGGTGCCTCTAGTGAAATGGCAGTTAAAGAATCTTATAATGCATGTGTGTGGAAAAAGTAGAAGAAGGTGGATAGATGGTGGGCTGTGATGCTCTGGAAGCTTAAGATGCCTATGAAATTGAAATGTTTTTCATGGTTAAAGTTTTTGAACAAAAATATCACATGGGAAAATTTGTGTAAACGCGGTTTTAATGGGTCGGGACTCTGTGTTCTTTGTTATCAGAATGTGGAAAGTGCTCAACATATCATGAATGACTGTGCATTTACCTATATTATCTGACAGTGTGTGATGAAGCATTATGGTATTGCTTTCAATTGGCAGGTATCTAGACTTAATTCAGGCATCAGGTGGTGGATGTGCCTATACCCAGCTTACAAAAGCATGCCCTTTTGGATATGTTGGCAAATTTGGCAATATAGGAACAAAATGATTTTTGAGATGAAAAGTAGATCCATGGATTGGATGGTCTCCAGAATTTTGTCAAACTGTGGGGAAGGCACTGCTCTAAAGAAAAAGATCAGAATTATAAAAAAACCTCTTTTATATGCCTCCATGATGAGGGGATTTTTTGATGGTGCTTCACAGCGGTGGGGATTGGATTGTGGAGCTAGTGGTTTACTGCAATTCTTTGATGATATAAAGGTTAAGTGGAAGCTCAGGATTGGACGAGGCTCAAATTCAAAAGGTGAGTTGATTGGACTCTGGGTTACTCTTTTTATGGCATATAGGGTTGGGCTTCAAAGCATTCATATGTTGGGTGATTCAAGAGTTATATTAGACTGGTCCAAAGGTGTGGCTAATCTAAATATTGTGGGGCTTTCCTGGTGGATGAGAAGAATTAGACAATTGGCTACACATTTCTTGGTGATCTATGCAAACCATGTCTATAGGGAGCACAATATGGTGGCAGACCAGCTATCAAAGGAAGCACTGAGTTCATCTGATGGATTACTTATCTGGTGGGAAATAAGGGAGGGCTAGAGGGTCCCCTCCTATGCCTACAAGCTTTATTAATTTTTGTTTTTTCTCGATCTATGCATAATCCTAGAAGTTTAGTGGTTTATTTTGAAAACATATCTGATGTTTTGAACAAGAACAACCTTTTTTCTTCTTAAATCTAAATAATAAAATCAGATCAAAGAATTTTAAATCTAAATAATAAAATATATAAAGCTATTGCAAATCCTAAGATCTCCAACATTTTAACACTGTATGTAATTGTATAACTCGGATAACCTAAAAATATCCAATAACCTAAAAAAGCCATCCCATTATCGACATGAAATCTACGGTTATAGTGTCAGATGCTTCTAAAGCATTTGGTGTCATAACTGAACAATTAGCAATTTCGGGTTAGTAATATTAAATTTAGATCCTAAAATTAAATTAAGACATAATCTAAAAACTCTACGTTTTTACACTTTGTCGGTCATTAATGTACTAGATATGACTGGATTTTTTTCTCCATCTTACAATTCATATCTATTAACACTAAATTCATATCTATTAGCACTAACACTATATCTATTAACACTAAATTCATATCTATTAACACTAACACTCTAATCTAGTTATTTATAGATATTTCCAACTAATGTAATACTATACAAAAATAGTGCTAGTATTTACACATTAAAAAAATTATATAACGCTAATCATTATTATAGTCAAATATTAATTACGTTGATAGGCATACACCTATTGGAAATGGCCAGATTTAATGGCCTTTAAATCACAAATGAGCTTTTAATAGTCACGATTTCATTTGGTCAGAATATTCTTCGTAGACACATTAAATGAAAGGATGAGATTTGAAACATTAACTTCCTTGCATGACAAAACATGTTCGTTCATCATTAAATTGGGTGATTAAGGCGATTTAGGTATTTTACTGTGTTTAGGTTTTTTTTACCTTGCTTTGGTTTTTATGTGTTTAAGTTTTTTAACTGTGATTTAGTGTTTTTATTGATCTTATAGAGAACCTAAATTCTCTAGAATTCCCACAATAGATAGAAGAGGTTGAATTCTAGCTCGAGAGTTCCAAGGAAGTTGCAACGCTATCTAAGAGGTATGTTCACTGCATAGAGGAGAAATTGTGAGTTGCATCGTTGTATGGGAGAGCTTATGCCAGACGAGCCACATGAGAAATAATACATGTTCTAGATCGAGCCAGAAGTGCACGAGAAGTCCAACACAAGGAGGTGCATGGGCTTGGAAGTGAGTTCGCCGGTTTAAATTTAGGTATGATCAAGTTGTTGGTTGTTTAGGGGGTGTAATTGAGAAATCCCAGATTATTGTTTGAGTAAGGTCCCATTGAGCATGGAGACAATGGCACTGAGTGACATGGATAAATTGAATGGGGCTAACTTTTTCTTATGGAAATCACAAATGGAGGATATACTTATTTTGAAGGATAGTTATTTTTCAATTGATGGAGTAGAAATGAAACCCTCAATGAATATTGGATCAGCTATATAGAAAGGTCATTGCCACAATTCGTGAGTGTTTAGCAAAGAATGTTTGTGATCCCTATGAGAAAAACATAACGTCGAATAAGTTTTTCTTAATGAAGAAATTAATCAACCTTAAGATGAAGGAGGGTGGGGAGGACTTAAATGAGTTAAACATAATTACCAACCAACCATCTTATTAATTTTCTCCATGTGAATAATTGAGAGAGCCTCATTGTAGCTATAAGCACTTCGGCACTTGTATGAACCTTGAAGTTTGATGATGTTAGAAGCAACTTAATTAATAAGGAGATGCTAAGTAAATCAATTGTATAAAACTAGGGAGGAGAAGCCCTAACTCTAGTTGATCAAGGTAGGAAAATTGATCGAAATTGTCACGGGTGTTCAAGGTCAAGAGGTAGATCAAACTCGAAAAGAGTTAGGCTCACTTGTTATCAATATGGAAAACTAGGAAGAAAACACAAATGAAGGTGAGACTACTGTTGTAGTTTCAGATGGTGAGGTTTATTTACTGTTTCAATGGAAGATACATGTAACATTGATTGGATTCTTGACTCCGGGCATATCGCCATGTAACTCGAAACATAAATAATTTTATTGCATATAATTCTGGAGATTATGGTAAGGGGCGCATGGGAAATAATCAATTTTGAAATGTTGGAGTGGGAGATGTCTAGATCAAGACAAAGGATGGACAACATATCGTACTGAAACATGTTAGGAATGTTCCAAAGATGCGCATGAGTTTGATCTTTGTATGGCGATTGGATGATGAAGGATTCTCCACATGTTTTAGAAAAAGTGTCTAGAAAATTAGTAAAGGGACATTGCTCATGGCTAGAGGATCCAAGAAAGGAACATTGCATAAATTAAGAGAAATAGAAGAAAAAATAGATGTGGCTAGTATTGTAAAAGAGGAAATTCAATAGATTTGTGGTATAAGTGCTTGGGTCACATGAGAGAGAAGGGCCTTAACATTATTGCTACTAAAAATTTACTTCCAGGTTTGAAATCCTATAATCTTGACTTTTGTGGAAATTCCATATATTGTAGGCAATGAGGGGTTTCATTTATTAGAGGTGGCTATGAATATAAAACATATGTTTTAGAATTGATACATTATGATGTGTTTAGACCAATAAATACTAAGTCATTAGAAGGATCCTCATACTTTGTCACATTTGTACATGATATATCTAGGAAGGATTGGGCCTACCCTATGAAAAAAGGTGAGGTATTCGAGATATTTCAAAAGTTTCATGTTATTGTTGAAATAGAAACTAATAAATTACTCAAGTGTTTGAGGATAGATAGTGGTGGAGAATATTTCTCCAATCCATTCAAAGAGTATTATAACATGTTTGACATAAATCATGAGAAGATTGTCCCTTTTAATCCTCAACAAAATGGTACTACTGAAAGAATGAATTACACTATCATGGAGAAGGTGAGGAGTATGTTGTCATATTCTGGATTAGAAAAGCATTTTTTGGCAGAAGTGGTAAAGACAACTTGCTACATCATAAATTGATCTCCTACTATAGCCTTGGGTGGTGGAATTCTCGAAGACTTTTGGACTAGTAAAAAGGTTAATTATTGTCACCTAAGAATCTTTAAATCTGAAGCATTTGTGCATATTTCCAAAGAACATAGAACTAAGTTAGATGATAAATGCATGAAGTGTATTTTTTTGGGATATGTGGATGGTGAGCTTGGCTACCGATTATGGGATCAAGTTAAACATAAAGTTATTAGAAGCAAGGATGTCATATATGTTAATATTTCTGTTGTAATTGTGGAAGATTTTCTTGTATATTTGTTTTAGTCAAACCTTTAAAAGATTATTATAATTATATTGTACAAGCCCACTCAACAAAAATAATATATTATTGGTATTTTTCTTATTATGGGTTGGTTAGGTCAGGAGTCATGTCTCTTCAAGAGACACTGTTGAGTATAAATAGAGGATAGATTCCTCTCATGTGGAAACACACTCACACACTTCTCTTGTTCATCTTGGAGTGCATAAGAAGGTCCAATGCACAAGTCTTGGAGACTGGTTCTTTTGGTGTTTTGGTTTTGGTATTTCTTGAAGAGCTATAGCACATCATTGTACTGGTTGAAGGAATCTATATTGAGGATTTTGGTTTCTAGGTTTCCTCCCCAAGAGGGTTTCCTAGGATAATCTTTATGTTCTATTGTATCTTTGATTTCCTATCTTTTAGTGATCCTACTGCAGTTTCTATTGGATTAAGTAATTGTAATTGTGTAACTAGAAAATTCAAAATTTTAACATGGGATCAGAGAAGGCCTAAATAGAAGCTAGTTGCAGATATAGAAGCCTAAAAGGGAGTTGTTTTTAGTCTAGAGATAGTTTCCAGATAAACCAAGACCAACAAAAGACAGGTTGACTACCAAAACAAAGATCGATGAGAAGCTAGATGGACATGATAAATTTAGGGTCTAGAAGTACAGAGTAACACTCCTTTGTGAAGAACATGAATTGGATAAGTTCATTATAGAAGAGGTTCAAGAACCTCAAGGAGATGAAGCTAAGGAAAAATATAATTAGGAGATGGTGAGAGAAAAAAGGATTACTACAGATTCCATTAAGTACCACCTTATCCATAATATATCATCATTATCTTCTCCAAAGCAAATGATGGACACCTTAAATTATCTTTTTGAGGGAAGCAACATAAATCAAAGAATGACTCTGAGATCTCAATTGAAGAATGTGAAAATGCAGAAATCATAAACCATTCACTCCTACTTCTCAAGAGTGAATCAAATCAAGGAGTAGATAGAAGCCATCAATGACTCGGTAGAAGAAGAAGAGATGGTGATGACTACCTTGAATGGCCTCCCAAGGTCATGGGATGCATTCATCCAAGGAATTTGTTCAAGAAAGAAGCTTCCCAACTTCAGTAGGCTTTGGGAAGATTGTCACCAGGAAGAAGCTAGGAAAACTGCAAGAGAAGAAAAAATGGCAGATGAAGATCAAGCCCTAGATGCCCACACCAGGAAATAAAAGAAAAATAAGAAGGATTATTTACCTAAGAAGTTTAAGATGAGTCAAAGAAACAACTCAAAGATCATATGTTACTATTGTTAGAAATTGAGACACTCTTTTAGGGATTTCCCCCTCATTATTGAAATTAAGAATAAGAAAGGAAGTAAGAGACATCAAGCTCACACAACTGAAGATGATGAGCCTCTTAAGAAGGTTGAAAATCAAGATGAATCAAGTGATGAGGATTATGTTCTTATCTCAGCCCTCATAGGTATTTTTACTCATGGAAGTGACACTTGGTTGATAGACAATGGTGCTTCCAAGCACATGAAAGGCTATGAAGACTCCTTATATAAACTTATTCATAAAGATTCACCTCACATGGTGAAATTGAGTGATGACTATCAATATCCAATTAAAGGCGTTGGAGAAGCTTCCTACAAGTTAAACTCGGGCAATCCAATGAAGATGAAGTAAGTTATCTATGTTCCGAGTTTAAAAAATAATCTTCTCTCAATTTCAACATTGGACAAGAAAGGATTTAGAGTAGCATTTATTGATGGTCAAGTTCTTATGTGGCCTAGAGGGAATACCCTTGATGATGCAGTAGTGATTGGAGTTGAAGAAGGAGGACTCTATAAATTAAAAGGACATTTAGACTCTGCAATGGTTCATGATATTGTGAATCCCAATGAACTATGGCATAGGATATTTTCTCACCTACACTACAAAGATCTTTTAGTTGTGAGAAAAATGGTGACAGGTCTTCCATAAATCCAAACATAACCAGATGATGTGTGCAAAGGATTTGCACAAGTAAATAATGTGAATCACTCCTTTCCCAATAGCGATAGAAAAGCCAAAGAAGTTTTGGACATCATGTATTCAGATGTATGTGGACTGATGTCGACAGCTTCACTAAGTGGTATGTATATTATGTGTCTTTCATTGATGATTACTCACATAAAACTTGGATTTATTTGTTAAAACAAAAGAATGAAGTTTTTGGCAAAGTCAAAGAATTCAAGAATCTGGTAGAAAACTTGACAAAGCGAAAGATAAATACCTTGCGATCAAAAAATGGGGGTGAATTCACCTTAGAATAATTCAAGGAGTATTGTAAGGAAGTTGGTATTAAGAGGGATCTTTCTACTCCCTATAACCCTCGGCATAATGGAATAGCTGAAAGGAAGAATCGAACAATCATGGAAGCGGTAAAGGCCATGTTCCATGATCAAGATCTTCATATGCATATGTGGGTAGAAGCAACGAAGATGATTGTGTACATGCATAATAAAAGTCCCCACAAGGTTCTTGAAAATGAGACACCCCAGGAAATGTTTTTAGGAGAGAAGCGAGAAGTCAGCCATTTCAAAATATTTGGCTACCCTGTATTTGTTCACGTCCCCAAGGAAAAGAGGACAAAGTTGGACCTTTCTGTATGGAAGGGCATATTTGTTGGTTACAATGACACATCGAAGGCTTACAGGATATACATTCTTGGTCAATGAAAAGTGGATATCAACTGAGATGTAAACTTTGATGAAAATGCAACTTTCAGTAAATCTAAATAGATTAGTGCAGAAGTGGTACATGAAGAAGCGAATGAAGTTCCTAAAGTTCTAGAGGTAGTTGAACCATAGGAAGTCATTCCAAAGGATCATGACATGGTAGAACCTTAGAAACCAGCTGAGATACCTTCTCTCAAGAGAAGACCAACTTGGGCATAAGATCTTATCAGAGATGCGGAAAAAATTGGTGCCCCAGAGAAATATTTCAGGGAAAGTAAGAAGTCGAAGTTGTATTCCAGCTATGTGGCATGCTTGTGTGAAATAATTGATGCAAAACCTTCTAGTTATGAAGAGGTTTCATAAAATAAAGTATGGAAAGATGTCATGGCAGAGGAATACTAGTCCATTATGCATAATGATGTCTGGGATGTGGTTCCCAGACCAAAGGAAAAATTTGTGGTGAGCTCGAAATGGATCTACAAGACGAAACATACATCTGATGGAAGTAATGAAAAATATAAGGCAAGATTTGTGGCTCGAGGTTTCTCTCAAAAGGAAGGGATTGGCTATGAAGAAAATTTTTCTCCCATAGCAAGATAAACCTTGATCAAGACTATACTTTCATTGGTCACTATGATGAAATAGAAGGTTCACCGGATGAATGTAAAGACAACCTTCTTGAATGGTGAAATAAAAGAGGAAGTTTATGTGGAGAAACCACTTGGATTCGAGAAACATGACAAGGAGACTCATGTGTGCATATTAAAGAAGGATTTATGTGGATTGAAGTAGGCACCCAGAGCTTGGTATGGTAGGATTGACAATTTTCTGATGAGCTTGGGTTTTACCAAGAGCAGTGTAGATCCTAACCTTTACTTTAAGGTTGAGGATGGTGAACCCATGATTCTACTGTTGTATGTAGATGACCTGTTTCTAACAGGTGTGAAAAATCTCATCAATGAATGTAAGAGAAAATTGGCTGCAGAATTCAAGATGAAAGATTTAGGAATGATGCACTACATCTTGGGACTAGAAGTTTGGCATAGATCAGATGGGATTTTCCTAAATAAAGGAAAGTATGATGTGGAAATATTGAAAAGGTTCAAGATGGTGGAATGTAAGGACATGGTTACCCCTATGGTATCATATCTTAAGTTGTTGTAGGATACAACTTTAGAGATTATGGATTCTACCTTATAAAGGTAGATGGTGGGCTTGTTGATGTATTTGGCGAACAAAAGACTGGATATATGTTTTTTTGTGAACACCCTGAGTCATCATTTGGAGCAGCCCAAACATGTTCACCTAGTTGCAACCAAACATGTGTTGAGGTACCTTAAAGGTACTCTAGATCATCGTCTCTGGTATAGATCTGACCATGATTTTGGATTGCATGGATACTAAGATTCAAATTGAGCCGACAGTATTCTTGACCGGAAGAGAACTTCCATATATTGTTTCAGTCTTGGCTCCAGTATTGTCTCATGGAGTAGAAAAGATTATTCATGTGTGCCACTCCGTACGAATGAATTTGAGTATGTGGCAACATATGCAATGAGAAGAGAAGAAGTATGGTATCATAAGCTATTGTCTGGGTTATTTGGTGTTAGATTGGAGGCGACCTGCATTTGGTGTGACAACCAGAGTTGCATGGATTTTTCATAGAACCCGGTGTTCCATGACAGGTCAAAGCATATTGAGATCATATACTACTATATCAGGGATATGGTACATAGGGGAGCAGTGAGGCTCCAGTTTGTGACTACCGAGGATCATGTTGCAGATGTGTTCACCAAGCCATTGTCGAGGATGAATTTTGAGTACTTCAGGGACAAGCTTGGTGTGGTCCCTCTTTAGAGGGAGTGACAGGTGGAACTCATCCATCATGAAAAAGGGTTGGCACTAAGTATGGAAAAATATCATCCAACATGAAAAAGGGTTGGCACTGAGTCTGGTGGGTCTCATCCATCATGGAAAAAGGATGGCACTAATACATGAGTGCACACGATCATGTATTAATGCATCGTAGGGAGTGGATGTCCTGGGGACATGTTGTAGCTATTGAGAGCTACCCACATACCTTGGTTGCATGGGGTGAAGTCATGTTGCACTATGGATATTCGAGGATTTATAGATTCACATGTTCAACAGTCAATGAATGTGAGCTCGTGTCATATCATACTTGGAGTATGTGTTTGGAAATAATTTACATTCCTAGTTCATAGGGAGTGTGAATATTTCTGGTGTAACTACATAAGATATTCTTGTATATTTATTTTAGTCAAACCTTTAAAAAGTTATTATAATTATATTGTACAAGTCTGCTCAACATAAATTATTATATTATTGATATTTTACTCATTATGGGTTAGTTCGGTCAAGAGTCATGTCTCTTCAAGAGACACTGTTATGTATAAATAGAGGATAGATTCCTCTCATTTGGACACACACTCTCACACTTCTCTTATGCATGTTGTAGCACATAAGAAGGTCCAACGCAAAATTCTTGGAGACTGGCTCTTTTGGTGTTTTGGTCTTGTTCTTTCTTGGAGAGCTATAACACATCATTGTACTGTTTGAAGGAATATATATTAAAGATTTTGGTTGCTGGGTTTTCTCCCCAATGAGGGTTTTCTAGGATAATATTTGTTTTCTATTCTATCTGTGATTGTTTATCTTTCAGTGATCCTACTATAGTTTCTATTAGATTAAGTAATTGTAATTGTGTAACTAGAAAAATTAAAATTTCAACAATATCTAATGAGTTAAATATGATTAAGAAGTCTGCAGATAATATGGAGGTTAAGAAATTTGTTGATAGGTTTGTTGAACAACAAATAAAGATTCCATCATTGTAAGAAAATGTGCATCATATTCAAGATCAAGTTGAACAACAAAAGGAAAATGATGAACAACAAGAAGAATAAATTGTACATCAACCATTACAATAAGTCCAACATGAAAATACACCACTAAAAGTTGGCTTGCAGGTCTACTAGGACTCACAATCCTTCACAAAGGTATCCTCCCTCAAATTGTTTTTTATTAACTCATGAAGGTGAACCTAATTTTATTTAGGAGGATTGTAAAGTTGAGAACAACAAATAATGGAATAACCCAATGGAAGATGAAATGGGGTCCTTGTTGGAAAATGAAACTTTGTGATTGGTAAAGCTTTCAAAAGGAAGAAGATCCCCATAAAAAAATGGGTGTACAATATTTTAAGCATGAGGGAGAAGGGAAAAATGAAAAAGACAAGGTAAGGATGGTGGTAAAATGATTTGCTCAAAAGGAAGGTATTCATTTTTCTGAAATATTTTCACTTGTTGTTAAGATGTCATCCATTAGAATTGTCCTTGGTCTTGTCATTGCTTTAGATTTGGAGTATGAACAATTAGATGTAAAGACAACCTTCCATCATGGTGAACTAAAAGAAGATATTTATATGGAACAACCAGAAGGTTTCAAAATAAAAGGTAAAGAAAACTTGGTCTGCAGGTTGAACAAGAGCCTCTATGGACTGGAACATGCACCTTGCCAATGGTATAAGAAATTTGATTCATTTATGTTGGAACATGGTTTTAAAAAAATAGAGGTTGATCATTGTGTCTATATTAAGAGGTATGTCTAGAAAAAGTACATTATATTATTTCTCTATGTGGATGATATGCTACTTATTGGACATGATAAGAATATGATTAACAAGTTGAAGAAGGACTTGAGCAACCAATTTGCAATGAAAGATTTGGTTCCAACAGAACAAATACTGGGAATGAATATCATACATCACAGAAAGGATAAAAATTGTGGTTCTCACAAGAAAAATATATTAAGAAAGTGCTTGATAATTTCAATATGAAGGACATTGATCGAGTTGGTACACCTCCTGCATTACAATTCAAACTGAGTGTTGATTACTTCCATTGCAATGACAAGGAGATCGAGTAAATGAGTAAGATTCCTTATGGTTTATTAGTTGACAACTTCATGTATTCCATGATATGCACACGACCAAATATTTCACATTCAATGGGTGTAGTGAGAGGGTTCCTTGCAAATCCAGGAAAGCAACATTGACAAGTGGTAAAGTGGATTTTGAGTTATCTCAAGGGTACTAGTTATTATTGTTTATGTTTTGGTAATAATGATGTTGCGCTTAAATGATATATAGATGAAAATATGGTTGAAGATGTGGACATTAGAAAGTCCACCACTAGTTATTTATATACTTTTGTAGGTGTAGTAGTGTCTTGGGTGTCTAGACTGCAAAAAATAGTATCCCTCTCCACAAAAAATGCAGAATATATAGCTACAATGGAAGCTTGCAAAGATATTTTGTGGATGTAGTGATTTATAAAAGAGATGGAAATAAAACAAGACAAATATGTGTTGTATTATGAAAATTAGAGAACCATTCGTTTCACAAAAACCCCATTGTATCATTCAAACACCAAGCATATTGACATTAGGCACCATTCGATTCAGAAGGTATTGGAGGAAGGGCATTTTAACTAGGAAAAGATCCATACATATGAGAATCCTACTAATATGATTACCAAAATTGTGCCAAGAGATAAAAAAAGCATTGTATTGAAGCTTGGTAGACCTAGGAGTGACTTGATGGTCTATAAGCTGCCATGGATATTCCATTGGAAAATTTTCCACAACAAATATATCAAAAGTATGAAAATCTTTGTTGTGAAGGTTAAATTCCTTTAGCTATCACATTCTTTAATTACTAGTTTTCTACTTAAATGTATGACATAGACGAAATGAAAAAGTAGGTAATATAAATAAAACTTGCACACTATGCACAATTAAACACAAGATATATTCTACAAAACCAAATAAGGGATAAAACCCATCTACAAGGTGAAGTCATTCTTCCCTCTTTTCTTCAAAAGTACAAAGAAATAGGCATTCTCTATGGATTTTCCTTTAACACTATGTCTTGTATGAATTTTACAAGATATATTCTCCTTTGTTATGCTATGAAAATAACACTCCTACATTCTCTTCTCAACTATGGAACAAATACAATGCTAAAGAATGAAACCCCTTCTCCTCCAAGTGGCCCGATATTTACCATCTTTGATAGCCATATAGGGGTAGGACCTTGACTTCCTAAACCATCAATTGTGATAAGGTTTTGGACCTTATATATTATCATTTAAATTCCATATGTGGAAATCCCCATATGCATGACTAATGGAAACTAACATGACATCCACTCATACCATGGTGGTTAACTTGCAGGAGGCATAACTTTCACATATGAACTCCGGTTGAGGTGTTTGATGCACCATTGGAAAGGTCTCAGAGTGTATAAAATCAAGTATTTATTTATGTTAGGAACAATTTCATAAAAAATCATTTTATTCTTCAAAATGTCTTGAGAATATTTGAGACAATTTTTGACCTAAAATTTTCAAAATGGGACCTATCGCTAAAATGACCCTCAAGTTGATTCTTCCAATTTTTTCCACTTTGAAAGTGCCAAGATCAATGAAAAAATAATATATTGATCCAATCCAAATCATACCTCCCCATTTAGGAAGGATTTTGGTCCTCAAAATATTTACCGAATGAGGTGAGGAAAGTTTTCCTCTACTTTTTCGCTCGAGTACCATTTTTCTATTAGGGAACTCACCTCTCTAACCCCTCACATAGGTAGAATAATAAATTTTCCATGTAATAAAGGTTTAAATAGTTAGTAAGGACTATTTAATATTGTGAACAAGTCTAATGTAAGAAGAATTAATAGTAGCTTGCACTTTTAGAAAGGTATTCCTCTAGAATATTCTTTAGAAGATAGAATTAGTATAAATAGGATTAGAAGGCATGAGAAAATATTGTCTTGATAATTATTGTAATAGAGATATGCACTTCTAGAGGTTTCCCCATCAAAAAGGCAAGTGAACTTGGTTTTGTATCAATAAATGTATCACTATTGGTGTTTTTATTCTCTATATTTTGTTGTTCCATTGGCATTTGTTGCAATATTTCTATTTCTTCTTATTATAATACATATGGTACCATACATGTGGTATCAAAGCTCTTTCCTCAACATATATTGTGGGAATTGTTTTTTAGGGTAGAGACATGTATTGTCGTCATCTTTAAAGCATAGAGATCTTTCATTCAACATGTAAAACTATGGTTGGGGAAAACTACAGACAATAAATATAGAATATTTCACTAGGCTACTCAAAACAAATGCTTCACCTTGATGGAAACCTCTGTAATTCATGTTGGTACCCCTTTGTGGAGTACCACATCAGACAAAATATTTACATGGCCATTACTCGCACATACCTTTAGGTATATAGGGAGTCCCCTAGGTCACTTGAAACCAACTCTAGATTACCCAATCGGCCGCGTGACTGCTATAGTGATACCAAGAACAACACTTGAGAAGATACTCTCTAGTACATGGGTAATCAGGTAGTACAATTAAGGGTACGGTCGAGCCTCCTTAGTTAGTTGCATGTATATCAGAGAGCTATTGAATAAGGAAAACCCTTGTGTGTAAGAACCCTGAAAACCCAAACCCTTGGGAAAAAAACAAAACAGAAAAGAAGCAGAAGGGAAATTTTTCCACCCAATCTAGCCTCCTACATCCTGGTTGCAAAATTCCTATTAACAATTTGGGCATTATGTCACTACAATATTCTTTAGGTCGGAGTATAAATCCATAGAAGTTAAAAAAAAAGTATAGTGGTGTCACTAGCACCCTTATTTGGGACCTATCACATTAGATTCCTTTCTTCACCCTGATTGCAGTGGTACCTATCACTTGCAATCCTTCTTTTTCCATGGACCCACTTACCCTTCCCAAAACCCTTATTTACCACCTATCCCATTGGCTTCCTCTTTTTGCATTGTTTGTCATGATGCCCCTCATATGTAACCCTTTTTCAATGTGGACCCACCTACCCATTTTTTTCTTCTCCCTAAATGGCTGTCACTCGAAACCAAGAACTCAATAACTTGCTCACCAAAAATGAACAGAAAAAGAAGTGCATCTAAGAAATCACTTCTAATATTGCTACCCTCAACTATGATAATGCTACCATCGAAATTGATTTGTGAGGTGTGCAATAGTCCATAGACTATGTCTCGACCAATATGAACAAATCCATAAGTTGATTCTAAACAACCTAACCACCATGAAGATACCGACCCTTCCCATTACCAAGGCTTTCATTCTAATCAACCTCATCGATAATTGTGTCTTCCCAGAGTCAAGGTGAAAAAATTTGATGGTTGGGATCCCGTGGGTTGGGTCACACAAGTGGAACATTATTTCTCTTTGCATTGCATCACTCATAAATTTCTCAAACTTCATTACGATGTCCTCTATCTGGATTATGAATGTTGGAAATGGTGGAAGTGGTGTAAAAATTCACGCTAAGGGTATGTTGCTTGGACACTGTTTGTGGCTGAACTTTATGAATGCTTTGACACAGACACACGCCATTTGGGTCGTTTGACCAAGTTTAAACAATCGGGTACAATGGAAGAAATTTTCCCCACCTTTGAGAATTTGGATTTTAGTATGGAGGGCATGTGAGACACCTTCTTCATGGAATGATTTATTAGTGGCCTAAAGGATTAAATATGATCTCACGTCCTAATGGATCACCCCCACACTTTTTTAAAAGCTACTAAACATGCCAAGGAAGCATAATAGGTTGTTTTTTCTTAGAACCAAAAACCCTATTTTATTCCTCCCACTAGACCTGCCAATCCTTCCCCTCATGTCACTCCTCTCAAGATCCAAAAATTAATTCTAGAATAAATGGATGAACTTCAACTCAAGGGTCTTTTCTATAATTGTGATGACAAATTTTTCCGAGGGAAAACATGAAATGAACAAAATCTCTTTATGGCCATTTTTGAGGATGTTGTTGATCTCTTTCTTTGATTTTTGAGGATATTGTTGATATAATTATTGGGTTATAAATAAAAGATTTTGATATCCACATTCAATAAAATATTTCAATCTCAACTTTATATATAGAGAGCAATTGGAAGTAAAAAAGTTGTTATTGCATTGAAAGGCTCTTTCTACAACTCACTTTGAGGGAGAAGTGTAATTTCTTTGTAGCATTTAAAAAATATTAATAAAAATAAAGATATTTAAATATTGACCTCAACATCAAATATTTATGGTTCAACCTTAGAAAGAGTAAATAATATTTTAATGCAAATTAGGTAAACAAATGGAAGAAATAGATGCAGATATATATAGAGAGAGCTCATGCATCTAGAGGGATCAAATCCATCTAGGTGCAATCCCTTTTAAAGTGAAAAAATTTAAGAAATATTTGCACCTCAAGGGATTTGAACCTTCTCTGTTAGAGTTAAAATAATTTTACATTGATAATATTATTTTATTATTGGTTAAATCATTTAGGGATAGAGGAAGAGGTCATTATGCATAATATAGATAATATTAAAAATATTGTTACATCTAAATTTAAAGAGAAAATGTGGTTTGATAAAGAATTAAAAAATAAAAATAAAATTAAGAAACTACAAAGCTATGATCAACCATAACCTAGAAGATGAAAAGTATTTCTTTGTTTTGAATAGCACAAAGAAGAAAATCAACATGGCTAAAATTGGAAGTGATTGCCATAAGTATGAGTTGCATACAGAAACTAGTATTAAATTATAAAAAAATCTAACTAATTTGTTAATTTTTTAAAAATCTCATAAACCAATTAGTCATCTTAATGACTATTAATTATCATCATTAAAATTATAAATTTTAATTTAAATAAATAAAAAATATATATTTTTATAAATTAAATAAAAAAATTATCTTTTTCATATTTTTTTTTTTTTTTTAATCTTATCGTATAAATAACTAAGTCTTATACATCCTATTATCACTCCAAGAAACTCCTTAGGGTTGTAGGCTAAGAATGCTTGGTAACTTAAGAATATGGTAGATTTTGTATGCTTGGAACAATAGGATAACTCAATAGCTAATGAAAAGGACCACTTCATACATTCGAATAAGGCAATGCTTTTAGAACTCAATGATCAAACAACAAAGTTTGAATAGGATATGAAAAATAATAGTCTAGATAACCAAATAAACAATGTGCAGGGTCATACAAGATAGCAAGAAAACCTTTAGTTCAAGTTCATGAGCTTAATAAGAAGATAACAGTTCTTAGAAGCTGAGCTAGACTGAAATAAAGTATATAATGATGAAAGTATGAGTAAATATGTCATTGAAAACAAAAGAGGACTGTGATTCTATTATGAATAAAGAGTCTAGTACAATAGCTAACAAATTGTCTCTTAGATTGCCCCCCTAGACTCTTAGAAAAGCTAAGCATTTATAGCCTTTTACAATCAATTTTCAGATCCTAAAACAATGGATCTGATATTCTAAAAATAGAAAGTCAAAACTGATTTACAAAAGATAAGGAGAGATCCTCAAGATGAGGTCAATCCATATCTAAGAGTAGTAGATTTGATGAAGTGCAGTTTTAGCCTCCCAAGGCTGTTTGATTTGGTCCTCCAAAGATAAAATTCGAATTGGATGATGTGTCATTTGATCCCTATCATTTTTCCCTTGAAAATCACCAAATCTAGTCAAAAAATTCCCTTTTGACTTTCATCTCCAAGAATGGCCTTCAAATTTTGATTTGATAATTCATAACCAGCTTATTGAAGAAGATTTCATACCAATCAAACTCAAAAAATCCTGATCTGGGCAAGAATTCAGTTTTTCTGGCCGTGATAGGCTTTCACCAGCTAATTTACCCAAAAATCTGCTCCTTAGCTGGTGAAAGGTGGAGCTTTCACCAGCTAATTAGCAAAATTCAAGACGGGTTAGCTGGTGAAAGCACAACTTTTTTAAAAATCAAATTTCTCAGTCATGGAGAGTCCGTTTTTCATGCTTGAATAGTTGATTGACATCTACACATTCTAATCTTTCCAATGGTGCTTTAAAATTTGCATTCGGGAAGCTAGTCAAATTTTCCCTACAAGATTAGGTATCATTCTTTAAAAAATGCCAGTGCATTTTTTATCGCTAACATCTGGCTCCAACTAGGATGGATAACTCCCTGTGAGGTCTCCAAGAACCTGGAAGACCTTGTGCCTTTAGTATTGGGCCATGGAGTCATTTGGCCTTTTCATTCCCAGCAATGTTTATAACCTGCATTTATGTCTTTGGCTATTTACAAGATCCCTTAAAATTCTATTTCTGAAAACTCTGCCACTTGTCTTCAGAGCTGCTACCACTTGTCTTTTTCTAAATTAAAATCTGCATATTGTTCCCTCAATCTTGAATGAATTATATCACAAGCATCTTAAGGATTTAAATTTATCTTCAATTTGTTGCTTTCAAGACTCAAAGATATCACGTACCAGATATATCCTAGAAATGTGGAATTTCTAACCAAATGCCCAACTGAAAATTTTTAACTACTGTTACTGCTATCATAGTTGAAGTATGAGCCATTCCACAACTTCTCATACACAGTTTTTTCCTTCTGAAATTTAGCTCGAAAATGTTCTCCAGAAGCTTTATCACCAACTTCATCTGCCATGACAGCAGCTGCTTGAAGGGCTGCCACCCATAGTCCGCCAGAATAAGCACTAACACCTGAAATAGGCCATGCATCATATGTTTGATCTGGGAAACCTTCGTTTTCTATCATTCCATCTTTGTCTTGGTCAAACTGATCCATGTAAGCCATGACCATATAAACAGAGGGTCAAATAACATGGGCAAATGATTTGTCACCAGTTGTAACCATGTCTCTATAAACCTGTAGAACAAATTTGGGGTTGAGATCTTTCCATCTATAACTTTCTCCTCTACAATGTCATTCTTTTCTCCATGCTTATCACCTCCTATTTCTACATGTGATTTATCGGAGTTTTTACCACTTGAAGCATTACCAAAATGCACAACCATTTCACTTTTCTCTTCCATACTTTTTCCAGTTGGAAATTTCACAATATCATGACCATCAGTCGTAAGTCCATTCAATGTTTTCAACCAAGGAACTAGGCTTGGCGATGACCTCTAAATTTGCAAGAGAATGAGATATTTCACTTCCCACTAATGTATCTGCGTCATCGATTTCTTTATCAGGCATCAATACAGTATAAGTGTAAATATCCGGCTCACAACCCATACCAATCATTCTATCGAAAACTTGGAAAGAAGCATTGATCTTCCCTTCTTTGCAGTATCTAGTGATGATAGTCGTGTAAGTCACTTTATTAGTCACCAAACCTCCAACTTCAATTCTGTTCAACAAACACACTACCTCCTCCACTTTCTTTTTCTTACAGAGTCCGTCTATAAATACAGTACAAGTATAAACATCAGACTGCTGACCCATGTTAACCATTTTTCCCAACAGCTCACAGGCTTCATTCAACCAGCCCTGACTACAGAACCCATGAATTAACCCTGTAAAAGTGACCACACAGGGAACAAGGCCATTCACTATCATATAATCAATAAAACTAAAAGCCTCTGGAAGCATTTTTTGAGGCAAATGCTCCTGAATCAGAGCATCATATGTGGCAGAACCAGGCACCCAACCTTTCTGAATTACTTGAAAATAAAAAACATTAGCCTGCTGCAAATTCCCTTGTTTGCAGAAGCAAATGACCATGGCATCGAAAGTAGATGAATCTAGGGAAATACCTTTGCTTTTCATTTCTGAATAGAGTTCATGAGCTTGACTGAACATATTACAACTTACTACTTTCCAAAGAAGGTAATTGTAATTGGGTAAATCAATCATCAATCCATGGTGAATAGCATAGCTTAAGGTGCTCAAGGCCTCTACAATCATACCATATTTTGCATATCTCCAAAACATTTCGCTCACGACTCCCTGTGTTGCAACGATCATGTTTTTGGTTAGCAACAACTCTACAAGATGAAGCCAATGCTCTCTGTGTTCTTTGTCAATAGAAACTCTACCATATGAAGGCAATGTTCTTTGTGTGGGACTTGCAGACACTTTGTCTCCAATGGAGCTCTGCAATGAAAGCGATGTATAGTTGTAATTGAAGTCTACCTAATCTTCGTCGATGGCTAGAGTGTTGCCACTTATGCCATTGTCACCGTTCGATGATATAACTGCCCTGGATTTGCATGTTTCACCACCAAACAAACCCTCAAATGCAGGATACAAGTGTCCAGGTGTCGATTTGCCAACGCCGAGCATACTTGCCAAGTATCTCCAGTAAGAAGAGAGAAGAATTGATTGTATATTTTGATTTTGATTACGTCGCCTAAAGGAAAAACATTGGGTCAACATTCATATCTGTGACAGCGCATGCAAAGATTTTCTGAACAGAGAATTTGTTACAGTTTGACTCATAGCTTTCAACGATCTGGCAACCAAGGTTAGGAGTCATTGATCTTCATGTCTTTGACAAATGACACGACCCTCCTTGATTTTCGCAGCAAAACATTTGTAGATTAAAAAATAAAATCTGTCGTATTCTCAGTGTCATCATTCCCTGATATATCCTCTCTGCCTCGCAAATCTTGTAGAATCTTCTTTGCCTTGAGCATTCGCCCTTTACTCACAAGCCACTTGGAGATTCTGGCAGGTTAAACATGGTCAAAAACATGAAAAGATATATGGAATGAACAAGACAACCAACATCATCCTTCATATGGGGTTACTTAGCAACGACATTCCAAAAACCATATAGTATGCAAGGAACATCCCAGAAGAACCAGAGAACTGAGGTAGAGTGTTTAGCCATCCACGTATTTCTGATGGTGCAATCTCAGATATATTAGCTGGTTTTCTTACCACTGAAAACCATGACTATTCTGTGGTACAAACTGGAGGTCATGCAACTGGCTGGCGAAGTCCAAAAGATGAACCCATATGACAAGAATGTATGGAAGCTAATGGATGACTACTCATGCATGAAATTTCATTCTGCTGTTCACTGAAAGGAAAACATCAATCCCGTCTTCATTAGATGAAGAAGGTCTCGTGGGTGGATGAAACTTTGAAATGATTGTGCAAATATCGGCAAGGCAGCCCCATTAAGGTGAGAATTTCCCTGATTTATCCATTTTTGGAGTAAAGATTGGGGAACTTTTGACTTATGTTTTCTTTTCATGTGAATTTCCATCATCATAACTACTCTCGACCTTCACAGTTGTTGGCTTTCATAATGTATTCACTATCGTTTCATGCACAACAGGTTTTTCAAAATACTTTTGAGCCTTTGCAGCAGTAGACGGCTGCAAATCTTCATTGTTTGTGACAAATGTTTAACATACAAACATAAAAACCCTATCTCAGTGCTTGCCTCTTGTTGATCAGGCTGAACGATTGGAACACCTACAAATTCTAAAAACTTGACACTCTTTGTATTATCTGAATGGGAGTAACAGTATCCATTTCCCGTCTCCAGGAGTCGCATGATGCAGTTATAGTTAGCAACCAAAAAGATGATGTTATGATCTCTAGCTGTAACAGTAGTACTGGCAGCCATGGAGATGACAATGGAGAGGATGGTCCAGATCCAGCCATTAAAAGTAAAAGGGGAGTCTCTTTGCCTAATGCATGTGCAGCTGCTATGGCATTCATTGATAATTAATGTTTGACTTGTAGTTGGCTCTACTTATTTAAGAAAACCAAAAGTAATCTGCCTGCTCAAAGAAAGAGCTTATTCTTCTTATCTACTCCTACTCTAACCACTAGAGGCAGATTGATCAAGTAAAACTAAATTTCCAAAGCAGCCAAGAAAATAATTGACTTACTAATATCATGTTTGATCTTTTCCCAAAAGAATAAAGAAACCATAGATTGTGGTAATGCAATTTGAAAAGATGACAAGACCGACCTTCATCTGTCAGAAATATTTTTGGATTTATGCTGCTCATGGACTCCAAATAGTCAGCAAAAGGGTCATCAAATTCACACAGAAATACCTCTTTGGACTGCTGATCCAATTGTAAATTGAAAAGATGTTGAAGACGGATTTTACTAATCTCATTGTTGAATGAAAGCTGCTTGAGATCTGGACCCTTCTTCTTATCATCTTCCTCTTCATGTCTAGTGCAAACCGCCTTTGTCTGCAAATTTGGAAAATGTGGGTTGTTCTCAACATATACTGCAGATGCAATACTTTCACTTACTGATTGGGCAATCTGCTCATCACCCTTCAAGTCTTCATGTCTGCTATAATTTTCCTGTGTCTGCAAATTTGAAAGCTAAGGGCTGCTCACAGATCTGAAATATGTTGATCTATTACTTTCTCCTGTTGATCTATGCATTGGTTCTTCGACATCAATACATCTAAAAGAGACATGTTGATTTTGATCAATATTCAAAACAACAAACACATTTGATATGATGTCGAATATGTTACTATTATCCTTCAACACCTCTTGTCCTACATGGTAAATGTCTTCTTCAACAAATTAATCTTTATGAAATGAAGAAAACTCTTCACAACATCCTTCAAAAAGATATTCAACTGGAAAATAATCTTTACAAAAGGAATTGAAGGCTGAATGGAAATCTGTCAAAGAACTA
>SNQJ01S0028034.1:118746-133423 GCA_010110895.2 Picea sitchensis | reverse complement strand
TATTTCTCATATATTGTGCATGGTGTATTGTGGTGTATTGGTGTAACTCTTATACTATTGTTCATTACTCATTGGATATAGTTGAATGGTTTAAGTATAAGTTGATTTTTTTTTAAAATTGTACTTGATACCGATTCACCCCCCTCTCAGTATCAACATCTACTACCAACAAGAAGCTTCCATTGTGGAACTCGACAACGGTTTTAAACATCATGCTAGTTGGAACTCCAAAATCATCCTTGATCATTGATCTACTCCAGTATGAATCATGACCCTTATATAAATTGTAGTGGAAGGATAGAGTAAACTGTACTAAACAACCAAAAACAAGAAGTCATCATAGTATCATGACTTATTCAGTAGGTAACCACGCTAGAAGGATTGAACTACCTGAAAGTTCTAGTAATTCGGAGTCCTGGAGAGTCGAAAATCCGAAGTAAGATATTACCGTCCGTCAAGAAAGAAGATTCGTGGTCGAGATCCTCAAAAGTACACAATGATAAGATCGTTAACAAAATTCATTTTTGAGGTTGCATGGACTGTCCACTCAACTCCAGATAAAAAATCGACCTTCTGAACTACTTTGGTGAAATGCACTCTGGAGGGATTGAACCTCTCATATTTCAAGTAGCTCAGAGCCCCAGAGTCACGAATGGACGAAATGAATCTGGACCATTGATCTAAGAAATGATCACAGTCATTGGATCAAGGATTCATATGAACCTACGAACGTCAACACATCAGGATATCCACGTCAGCAAGGACACATGGCGCAATTAGATGGTGAAAAGTGTTTAAGTTCAAATGGAACTTTAGGTTACATAAATCATAAATATAGGTGACACGTGGCAGCCACTCAACCAGTGCCACATCAACAGTGACGCCAAAAAGTTACGTCACTCCAGGAGTATGTCTTTCAAGGGAAGCCAACGTCTACCACCAGTAGCTGCCCGAAGCACTGAAACATGAAGTCACGAACTAACATTAGTCGTTGATCTAAGATCCTCCAAATTATCAAATGACCATTGGATCAAAATGTAGTGGAAAGATACCTAAGAACTCTCATTTTGACCACTTCGGCATTGACCAACTCCGGAGGAAATTGAAGCAGCAATTACCTAGACCTCCGAAGCCCCAGAGTCCCGAAGTCCCGAAGTAAATAGTGGTTTTCCATCTCAACCTTGGATTAAGTCATAGCCACTTGATTAAGTAGTAAAAGGATAAGTAAGGATTGGATCTAGACCGTTGATTTGGTTCCAGGAATCACTCCAACCATTGGATTGACCCTTGTGAGAGGTAGCCACTCCAGGGAGTTGAAACTATGGAATATTGGATGACAGAAAAAATGCATGAAGGACGAAGTCTGAAGGACTAGTTTCCATCCTCTGGTCACAAGTTATGAACACATAAATCCGTGAAGTGTTGGAAACATCACTTAAATTAATAAGATCGTGGTTTTGCATATATGGTCAGATGTAAATGGTTTGAAGGAAGTGCCTCTGCAGAATTTGATTTCTGTAATATTTGTAGAGAGATGGAATCACATTAAAAGAAAAATTGATCTATATCTATGATCGATTTATGAAAATCACTCTCACTAAATTAAAAACCTTCACGATAATGTTTGAATAATAATAGAGATTATTGTTCATTTAAAATGAAGAGGTGAGATGGTCCAAACAAAGAGACACAATGCTTCATAGCTCACACAAGTTGGAAGATTATATAGATGAGAAAGAATGGTCAGAAGAAAGCGTCTTTGCAGTCCAGATCAGAAGATCAAATAGAAACAGAGTCCAAGAAGAATAAGAACTTATGATTCTTATGCAGTGATGGTGGAAGGGAGGAGCACGAAAGGATTCATATCCTTTACTAAGTAAATATAAGGGATTTGGTGCTTCCTAGGGTTGGTTACCTAAAGATAAGGGAGTTGGTTCTTCCTAGGGTTAGTGCCCTAAAGATAAGGGATTTAGTGCTTCCTAGGGTTGGTGCCCTAAAGATAAGGGAGTTGGTTCTTCCTAGGGTTGGTGTCCTAAAAAGAAGGGAGTTGGTGCTTCCTAGGGTTGGTGCACTAAATACAAGGGAGTTGGTGATTCCTAGGTTTGGTACCCTAAATAAGGGGATTAGTGTCTCCTAGAGTTGGTGCTATAAAAAGGATTGGTGTAATTCACTATTTCTTTATAAAACCTTGTAATTTATGTTAATTATATATTTATAATTGATTTTAAATACAAGTCCATTTTTTATCTGTCGTGGTAAATAATAAAATATCAAAGTAAATTCTAATAGTTGAAAAAGGGAAATATTGATTCACCCCCCCCCCCNCCCCTCTTAGAATTTCCAACAGAATCTCCCTAGCTCAGACTCCTATGTTTGTTTTGAGGCCCTAACCCTAAAATCGTTTGTGAACCTTAGAAACAAAGTATAGTAAATTTAAGATTAGTGTTCGTTTTAGTGGTTGATTTTACTCAAGGGGTATGGAGGTGCAAATGATGTTGTTTGAGACTCTTACAAAAATGAAACTTATAAGAACACTGGAAAATAAAACTTTACACTAATTATTCAAATGAAAAAGTCTTTCAAAAAGAAAATGCATGAACAATCCTTCAAACCTTAAAATGCATTTGTTTTTTCTTTTGAAATGCTTTCCAGATGAGTAGAAAACATAAACCTATGATAATATCATTTTCTTTTTCAAATAATAATGCAAACAACGAAGAGAAAGAAAGAAACTTAACTAGAAAAAAAGTAGTTTTTTTTTTTTTTTTCATTCTATCAAAGAAAGACTAACAAAAGATTCTAAAAGAAATTGCACATCATTTTATTTAAAATCCAAGCTAAAAGTAATCCAATAACACTGGGAAGCCAATAGAAATATATTTTCTACGACTATAGGTTTTCACAATCTTAGACACAATAATAAAAAGCAATCACAAACTCAAGAAGCCTAGGATAACTTGGAGAAATCCATAAATCTCCCAGAAACTGAAGAAAGAAAATTGTTTTCACAAAATGCACATAGGTCTGTGATTGTGTGAACTGAGAATCATAGATGGTCATGGTTCATACAAAGAAAAAATGTGGATATCTGTGACTGATATAACATAAAAGCACAGATAACTCTGAAAATTTCGAAAAATAAAAAGGACTTGCAATAGGTATACTCCCATAAACTTATTGAAAAGTTTCCAGATAATAAAATATTTGAAACAAAGATTGGAAAATAGGAAAAATCATAGAAATTAAAAAGGATTAACAATACACCCTACAATCGACCCAAACTAGGAGAATCCCCAATATGGTCGCTAATTTTGTTGACGAGATATTTCCCCCAATAATTAAGGGATTTTTCCCGTGTGGTATTGGGTTAGGATAACATTAGAGCAAGAATGAATAGAAGAGACAACAATATCCCCTCAATGACAAGCACACAAAAGATAAATAAAACATCTACTTAAACTAGGAGAAAGTAGGGATAGAGAGGAGAAAAGATAGTGCACCTTGTTCTCTCGTCTGATGTCGATCCCCTCTCCAATTCGTAAAAAATATCCTAATATTATGTTTGAACTAGCCTGCAAGATAGATGCAAAAAAAGGGATGCAATGAAATTAGTTATGCAATCAAAATCATGTGCATGTTATATGTCATATTCAAATTTATCACAAAGAGAAGCATACATTGAAGACAAAAATTGAGGGAAAACAATCTCTTTATTAGCAACAAGTGGAAAAGGTAAGTTACAACCTTGTCTAGCCTTAGGCACCATCTTGAATCCAACTGTCTAGGTTCTCCCATGAATCTTAAAGCATCAACTCAACTAATGTAATATTCCTTCAATGGATCAGATAGGGATAAGGAGACACCCTATAGCCACATAAAATGAGAAAGAAGCTCTAGAAAAGGATTTTGAAGACTAGAGGGGATGTTGCTAAGAGAATTATAGGGAAGGGAGGCTTGCTAGATGTTTCCAGCATAACTTTGCATAGAGGGAATTGACCTATCCTTATACCTCCATGATTTTTTTATATCCTCCCAAAGAGGTTTGAGGATTTGAATTATGTTGTGTACGGAAAAGGGTCATTGGGAAATGCACCGAAACAAAAACCCGCCTGAAAACACAAAATTATTTTATTTTTCACAAATTTTGAGGGAATACGTGGGTTGTAGTGTGGAAAGTCGCGGATGTCTACATGTTTCACTAGAATAAGTCATGGATATGCTCTTAGGGCATGTTTTTAAAATGACATTTGAGAGGTCTTTTGGCGAAAATTCTATCAAGCATTGGAAAAGGGTTGGTCCATGGCACAAATGCATGGGTGTGCTATTTTGTGCTATATCACCCATGACTTTGGTTCAAGTCACAACATATCAAGACTAGATTGAGAAGACTGAAATATCCCCTCACAAACAAATGTGCAAACTGAAAAATAACTACTTTTCTCTAGGAGAGAGTAGGGAAAGAGAGAAGGATAAAGTGTGCACCTTAAACCCTTCGTTCGATGTCGATCCCTGCTCCTAATTTTTGAAGTTCTCTTGACCTTCACCGAAACAAGCTTGCAAAATAAAATCAAGAAAAATGTTGCAACGAGGTAGTTACGTAATCAAGTAGCATATGTATCAAGTATTATATCCAAAGAAAGCATGAAAAGTGATAACATACTATATTTCAATGAACACAAAATGGGAGGGAAAGAGAACTCTTATATTAACACCAAATATCAAAGTTAGTTACAACCTGACTTGCTTCTGGCACTGCTTTAGAGCCAATAACCTGAGTTCCTCCATAGATCCTTCAAGAATCTACTCAGCTATGAGACTCTTCCTTGAATATCCCAATAAATATAAGGAGACAATTTATGAATACACAAGAAGGAAGAGAACCCTAAAAAAGAAGTTTCCAGGTTGGGGGATGACTATCATAGGATAAAAGGAATAGGGAATATTGCTTGATTTGAACAACATAACCTTGTGCCAAAAGACTTCTCCTCATTTTGTCCCTCAATGGTGTTTTTATATATTCCCCAAGGGGCTAGGGAAGTTGGAATCCATTTTGTATGGGCATGGGGACGTTGGGAAATTAGCCCAACCGAAAAACTTGCCCAAAAACTCAGAATTATTTTATTTTTCATGATTTTTTAGGGAATCGGTGGGATGAGATATTGCAAGGCATGAATTTCCACATGTTGCATCAATGGATCCCGTGGATATGTGAAAAAGAAAGGTTTTTAGATAATTTGGATGAGGCAAGTTGTAAATTTGTCTAGCAAGCCAAGGAAAAGGGTTAGGCCAAGGAATAAATGAATAGGTGTGGCATATTGTGCTATAACACATAGTATGGTATGGTATGGTATGCCCTGCAAGGCAAGGAAAGTGAAGGCAAGGGAAGTGAAGGAAAGGTATGCAAGGTATGCAGGTCAAGGCAAGGCAAGTGAAGGAAAGAGATTCCACGCCTTTCCTTGCCATGCCATGCCATACCTTTCCTTTCCATGCCATGCCTTTCCTTGCCTTGAATTCACTTTCCATGACTTGTCATACCATGCCATGCCATGCATTGCCTTGCCTTCACTTTCCATGCAATGTCTTCCCGTTCCTTGCCTTTCCATGCCATTACATGGCATGTCTTGCATTTCCTTCACTTGTCATTCCATGCCATTCCTTGCCTTTCCATGCCATGCCTTGCCTTTCCATGCCATACCTTTCCATTCCATGACATTTCCATTCCATGCCATTCCATTTCCATGCCAATTATATTCCTTTCCAATCCATGCCATGAAATGACATGCCTTTCCTTTGCATGCCTTGCCTTGCCATGGTATGGTATGGTATCCCTTGCCTTTCCTTGCCATTGTATGGTATGGTATGGCGAACACATGGCATGCGTTACCTTGCCTTGACAAGCCATGGTATGGTATGGTATGGTATGTCTTTCCTTTCCATGGTATGGTATGGTATGCCTTTCCTTTCCATGGTATGGTATGCCTTGCCTTTCCATGGTATGGTATGGTATGGTATGGTATGGTATGCATGCCTTTACATGGTATGGTATGGTATGGTATGCCTTTCCTTTCCTTTCCATGGTATGGTATGGTATAGTATTCCTTGAATTTCCTTAGCATTGTATGGTATGTTATGGAATAGTGTTCCTTGCAAGGAAATACAAGTGAAGGCAAGGCAAGCGAAGGCAAGGTATGCAAGATATGCAAGGCAAGGAAAATTTGCAAGTGAAGGCAAGTGAAGTGAAGGTATGGCATGGTATGCCTTGCCTTGGTATGGTATAATATCGTGAAGGCATGGAATGCCTTTCCTTGCATTACCAAGCCATGGTATGGTATGCCTTGTCTTTCCTTGCTATGGTATGGTATGCCTTGCCTTGCCTTTCCTTGCCACGGTATGGTATGGTATGGTATTGTATGCCTTTCCTTTCCAAGCCATGGTATGGTATGGTATGCCTTGCTTTCCCATGGTATGGTATGCCTTACCTTTCCTTTCCATGGTATGGTATGTATGGTATGCCTTGCCTTGGTATAATATGGTATGATATGGTATCCTTGGCATGGTATGGTATGGTATGGTATGCCTTGCTTTGACATGCCATGGTATGGTATGGTATGCCTTTCCTTTCCATGGTATGATATGGTATGGTATGCTATGCCTTTCCTTGACATGCCATGGTATGGTATGGTATGGTATGGTATGGTATTCCTTGCGTGCCATGGTATGGTATGGTATGGTATGGTATTCCTTGCAAGGAAAGGCAAGTGAAGGCAAGGTATGCAAGGTATGCACGGCAAGGGAAGTGAAGGTGTGGTATGGTATATCTTGCCTTGCCAAGACATGGTATGGTATGGTATGCCTTGTGTTTTCTTTCCATGGTATGGTATATTGGTATGGTATGCCTTGAATTTCCTTGCAATGGTATGGTATGGTATGTCTTGCCTTCCCTTGCCTTGCCATGGTATGGTATGGTATGCCTTGCAAGGCATGGAAAGTGAAGGCAAGGTATGCAAAGAAAGGCAATGAAATTGAAGGTATGGTATGATATTATTTTCCTTGCCTTGCCTTGGTATGGTATGGTATGGTGAATGCATGGTATGCCTTTCCTTTCCTTGCCAAGCCATGGTATGGTATGTTATTCCTTTCCTTGCCTTGCCTTGGTATGGTATTGTATTGTATTCCTTGCCTTACCTTTCCTTTCCATGGTATGGTATGGTATGCCTTGCCTTGCCATGGTATGTTATGGTATGATATGGTATGGTATGGTATGGTATGCCTTTCTAGTCAAGGACAGTGAAGGAAAGGTATGAAAGGTATGCAAGGAAAGGAAATGCAAGTGAAGGAAAGAAAATTGAATGTATGGTGTGGTATGCCTTGCCTTGGTATGGTATAGTATGGTGAAGATATGACATTCCTTTCCTTTCATTTCCAAGCCATGGTATGCTATAGTATGGTACGATATGCCTTGTCTTTCCTTTCCTTGCCTTTCCTTTCCATGGTATGGTATGGTATGCCTTGTATTTCCTTACCATGGTATGTGTTGAGTCTCCATTTTGACACTTCTAATGCCTTATATTACCCTCTATATGAGCCTATTCTACCTATGCTATGAGTGTATACTTGATTTCTTCCTACATAAATCCACTTAGTGACCTTGTTCATGTGCATAAGAGGTAAATTCTGATTAAGGCATGATTTGTTTAGTTTTTCTTGAGTTAATTTGATTAAATGTTTGATTTTGTATGATCCTAATCGTTTGAATCCTAAGCAGTTTTGATCCGGTACCCAAAGATCCACCTACTCTAGTACTACACACTCTGTGTTATTCAAGTACCAATTCATGCGCCTAATCTGGTACTCAGGATTGTGACTGTGTGTATTCTAGTACTAAACAATTATCTACAGGATTTCGGCACCAACATTCCAATACTGTATTTTTGCCTCGATTTATGGGAAGATGTTTATGAATATAAAACTTTGGGGACATGGGTTTTGTCCGGAGGGGTGTTTTCATTCAGAATCTTATGCCAGAATCCAAATATCTCACAAGTATGGACCTCCAGCTCAGGGGGAACAATCCATCCTAAATATTTGCCAATTTTCCAGAAATTCTAAGATCATGCCCAGATTCATGGGAACTACATTTCCTTGATTATCTAATGGTTGTACTCGACCTCCATTGATGGAAAATGGTTTTGATTTGGATTGGATTGTCTAGATCCAAATTTTTAATGTAAAAATCATATAAATTGAGTGATGTCTAAGTCAAAAGAAGGAGGAATTAGTATGTTGCAAATTGGATTTCTGAACAACCTCCTTTTGTAAACATACTTGCTGAAGAATTAATATGAAGTTAAATTCATCAATTCCATGTGTCCTGTAAAGTTTATTGTTCTGTAAGTTTCTTTGAGCTTCCTTGTTGACACGACAAGGGCCCATCGATCCAACCAAGGTAAGATCATTTGTAATTATTATGTGAATGTAATTCTATTTGTGTGTGAGTGAAACAGTTTCATAGTTTAATTGTAAAACCAGTTAGTATAATTCATTGATGTTGCATTTCAGTCATGCGTTTGATAATGTGCAATATAAGTTTGTGATAATTATGTAGATGTTCATAATTTATGAGTGAGCATTTATTATTCTAGTGTGTGAACAATCATTTGCGAAGTTGTGTGCTTAACCATTTGTTTCTATTTTGAAAGTACATGAACAGTTAAGATCCCATCATTCACCCTACATGGACCATTAAATGGAGAATCTTAATACACCTAGTGTTTCCTGTGCAGGGAAAAATAGTTTCTTCCAGAATTGATTAAGTTATGAGTGATTTCCTTTTGAATACTATGTGAGGAAAAATGATTAGAGTTTACTGTTGAAATTAGTTGCTACAGGAGGAAAGATCTAAGTTCATCTCTTCATTTCATGATCCTCTTACGAATATATTTGTCACCTATGAAAGAACATTTTTATTCACTATTTGCTTGAGAAGTTTTGTTATCAGTTTTCTCTTATAATTTTGGAGTTTTATTGTTGAAGTGTGCCCAGATTTTATTGCTAGTTGTTGTTAAGAGTAGAAGCTACAGATAACTAATTCAAAGTCCATATTTCCACTTCATGATCTTGTAAATGGACAAGGCATTATCTGAGAAAAATCTTTTTAGTGCATGATTGCAAGTTTTGCTTTCTAATTTTTGGATTGTGTGAAGAGTGTTATCTTTGAAAACATAGTATTTTGTTATTGATGGTTTTCTTATCTAAGCTATACTAAACAAACATAGGAACCTATCTGTTATCAACACATATAGTGCATCAACTATACTGATTATGAATCCTGGTTGATAATTTATGTTTGGTAATATATTATGCAAATAATTGCACCAACATTTTGGTGTCATTGTCGGGGAGTTGTAAATGGTAATAGGTAGTATTTGGATTAGTTGCTTTAATGGTTTTGGATTGGTTTTATGGATGACCTAAGGGTCGATAGAATATGGTAAGATGTGCGGGAAGAGCCCATGCATCCACTTTGGTGGGGTTTCTCCAAATTTAGGTTGTCCTCTTTTCTTTTGATGCAAGTGTGTTTTTATTTATGCAAATTTAGTTTTATTTATGATGAGTTAACTTCTGCGAACGGATAACCTGGTGACAACAGGGTCCCAGTAATGCAAGGAGTTCAAGTTTGGTGTGTTATATTTTTGCAAATAGTTTTAAAATTCAGATCTTTGATGATAAATAATTTTTGGGTTGTTGTAAGAACCCTCGAGTACTAAGTTGTGTTGCGAGACAGGGATCATCAACCAACCAGATTAATTCAAGGATGATCAAGAGATTGAAGAATATTCCTCCAAGAACTTTCTCGCATTCTAGCAGCAGTTGGGATATCCGCCTCTCAGGAAGAGCATATCTTGACAGTAGCCAAGAATTTATTTGTCTCTCCACAAGAAGATTTAGAAGTCCCTTCGGGTTCCTATTTTCAATTTGTTGAGGAGACTCAAGAATCATGGATAGAATGCAATGAAGAGAAACTATTGGAACTTGATATTGAGGATTTCTTACCATGCCTCTCAGTAGATCTTGTATGTACCTCAAAGACCAATCATCTTGAATAAAATAATCTGTGTGGCATGGAAAAGGAGGATATGTTGTGTGACCTAAACAAAGAAGGGAAACGAGAATATCTTGATCCTATTGAAAGATGGTTCCAATTAGTTGTCAGGTCACACTACTCTTTTACTTTTCATTATTGTTTGATCTCATCATCAAAGCAGTTGGTCCTTCATACTCCGGTATGCATTAAAAGTTATATTTTAAACTCGAGTATGGATATATTTCTAACCCTGCTACGCACATGGCTTCATTGGAAGTATTCCTATACTTGAAGGACATTTTATTTTGTTCAATTAGAGTAAGATAGTAAATAAATAAATAAATGTTGCAATGAAACCTATCTTTCATACTTTTCATAAATGGGAATTTCAAAAGCTAATAAGCAGTCGGTTTAAGATCTTTCATTCCTATAGTATATTTCTTTCTAAAAGTTATGATAATTTTGTTTGGAATCTTATGAGAAGTGAATCTCTCCATCCTCCAAATGCACCAACATTTTGGCACCATTGCCGGGGATACTGCACACATAATACTAGGAGGGTTTCAAAAGTGGAGAAGGCATCCTTGTCAATGGAATATAACACTTAAGGGAGTGCTCCACGACTTATTTTGTCAAATTTCTTCTTTTTCCTTAAGTTGTTAAAAATGATGCATTCATGCTTTATCATTACCTATCTATTTTAAGACCACTATTTCACAAGGATGATCAATTTAGTTATCTTTTTAATAGAATTTGAAATTGAATGCTAATTCCAAACTATTTTATTCATAGCTAATAATTCAACTTTTGACATTTTCCCTAAAGTTTATGTTTGTAAGTATGAATAAGAATATACTTTTAATTAGTGTTATTGGTTTGTTTTTAGCAAATGTTGGCAACCCTCTAAGAAACCTTTTTTTTTTAGCATCTCACATTGTTTGCATGAGGCCATGCAAAACCTCAAGCATGGGGGAGTGGTTGTTGAGACAGTAGTAGTTAGGATTATTATTTTTGTAATAAAAAGGAAGTGCCAACAAGAGCAGTGATCAGCCTGATTCCAAAAGAGGGGGGTTCTAAATCTTAACATATGGTCATCCAATTACAAAATAGCCTCTTCTCACAGAGCTTAGAGCCCAGACACCAAATTATTTTGCATTATTCTGATGCAAACCCAGAGTTCTTGCATATAGTGTTGGTATTTGTTCCATCTACATGGTTTTTCTGTCGAATTAAGTCACAGGTCCTCTTCCAGAACACCAGAAAACACTAGCTACTTCTACAAGTTGCAGCCTACAAAGTTTCAGAATCACTACCACTAGATATTGTGTCAAATTCTCCTCGAGTACCGGAATACAATGTTTATCTTAGCGTCCATCGGGTATTAGACCACATCTCTGCATCCATTTGGTACCAAAAGATGATGTTTGCACTATTCTGGTACTAGTCATAACCTTGTGCTCATCTGGTACCAAAAGAGGAGGTCTACACTATTCTGGTACTAAGAACAACCCTGCTTCCATCTAGTACTTAGGTGATCTGGTACTGGTAATAAGGTGATGGTAACTCTAATCATATATTCAATTTGTGTTGCTCGATTTAAATGTTTCAAGAAATAGGACATATAAACTTAACATTTTTTCATTTTACTAAGGAATTAGACTAATTATGCAGTAAACATATGGTTACTCTCAATTATTGCACACTCCCTACCATGAATTTATGCAAGCCCTCATATACATATCCTCATATGGAAATCATTCATCCTGTCACTCTGTTTCTGCCCTCTGCTCTGTTCCAGTATTTCCCTGTTCCGTTACTGTCCTATTCTGGTATTATCTATTACGGTACTGCAGAAACATGTTTTGATACCAGTTACCAATCTGGTACTGATGCCAAGGTGATATGATCTTTGTCATGTGCTTAACATTGTTTTCACTTCAGGTAATTAGAGGTATGGGATAATCTCTTTGTGTTCTTTCTATCAAGGATCATTTAAGTCTTGTCTCGAATTGGTTTTACTCTCATGTACATCTTCCTCCTACATTTCTACACTCAACCTTGAATGAATCATCCTTTCTCTCCTTTAAGAAGATATTTCCACATTTATATCGATATGATAATGGGTTCACTTGTCTTATTACCTAATCATCTTGAAAAAGTGATTGCTAATTGAAATATCCATTGAAAAGTGGTGACACCATTATGTATAATACTAACCTAGTTGATTCAACAAGTTCTTATCCAAGTTTATCTTTACAAGTTTCTCTTGGAGGTATTGATGAAAACCTCATGTGGTGGACTACCCTTGCAAAACCTCAATGAACTTTCATGAGAACCCTAATAAGATTAACTAGAGGTACCTCTTAGTCATTATCTGAGATGTTCCATTATACATTGAATAGCTGAGATTTAATTTGAATGTGGATGATGTCACCCTTGGGATAATTGAAAACAATTAATTATGTGCCTAATAACTCTAAAACACTCTCGTACCACCTGTCTTCCTTATACTCTAAAACTGTCAATGATAAGTATACATAATTCTAAATATTTTGAGTAATATAATAAAAAGGAAGTATTAAGAAGTACAAGTAAACCCGTCGGGGTACTGAACAGGCCTGCTGGTAGCGGGGCCATGCTTGTATGCTACTAAGGTAAACCTGCAGGGGTACTGAACAGGATTGCTGGGAGAAGGGCTATGACAGGTAAAGGGAGTTGAAAAACATAAAGTGGCACACTTAAAACTAAACAAAAACCCTTGGGTCTCATTCTAAAGAAATCAATATCAAATCAAGGCTAGGATATGACCTTTATATCTCTCGGACAATGTTATTAAGAACCTTCAAGTATCCACTTTAGAGTTCTATATTTAAAATAAATAGGTTTGCATGAGAAGTGGGACCCTCGATATGTGTAATTCACCTTACCTAAGCAATAAGAGATTCATCTCTAAACTTGGATAAGAAACAAGTTAATCATCTTGGGATGTATTCCTTTATGTGTTCCTCTCTTCAAATGAGATCTAAACTATGCTATATCACTTTTATTTTAAAGGTAATCTAGCCAGGGGGGACTATTAGTCAAAGTCATTATGAAAACTCTTGGCCATTATCCTATAATCATATTAGAGTCACAACCAACCCTTTCTCATAACTTTGATAAAAAACAGATTGGATAAGACTTAATGCCAAATCACTAACAGATCTAATACTCATGACTCCACTTTTCCGTCATAACTACATTGCCATGGGTCAGAGGTGTGAAGCATAAGCCAGGAAGTTTATATTGTATATCAGGAACTTAGGATATGAAGAAGGGTGGAAAATCGGGGAATTCTTGATCGAGTGAGGAGTACCATCAATTTTGAAAATTTTGAATATCATTGTTGCATGAGGACATGCAATGACTTAAGCATGGGGGTATGTTGAGTCTCCATTTTGACACTTCTAATGCCTTATATTACCCTCTATATAAGCCTATTCTACCTATGATATGAGTGTATACTTGATTGTTTCCTCCATAAATCCACTTAGTGACCTTGTTCATGTGCATAAGAGGTAAATTATGATTAAGGCATGATTTGTTTAGTTTTTCTTGAGTTAATTTGATTAAATGTTTGATTTTCTATGATCCTAATCATTTGACTCCTAAGCAGTTTTGCTCCGGTACCCAAAGCTCCACCTATTATAGTACTGAACACTCTGTGCTATTCTGGTACCAAGTCATGCGCCTAATCCGGTACTCAGGATTGTGACTGTGTGTATTCCAGTACTAAATAGTTACCTACAGGATTTTGGCACCAACATTCTGGTACTGGATTTTCTCCTCGATTTACGGGCAGAGGATGATGAATATAAAAATTTGGGGACATGGGTTTTTTTCCGGACCGGTGTTTTCATTCGGACTTGTGGGAAAAAATCCAAATATACCACATGTGTGGACCTCAATCTCAGGGGGAACGATCCATCCTAAATATTTGTTAATGTTCCAAAAATTCTAAGATCATGCCCAGATTCATGGGAACTGCATTTCCTTGATTAGATAATGGTTGTACTCGACCTCCATTGATGGAAAATGGTTTTGATTTGGATTGTATTGTCTAGATCCAATTTTTTAATGTAAAAATCATATAAATTGAGTGATGGCTAAGCCAAAAGGAGGAGGAATTAGTATGCTGCAAATTGGATTTCTGAACAACTTCCTTTTGTAAACATACTTGTTGAAGAATTAATATGAAGTTGATTCATCAGTTCCATGTTTTCTGTAAAGTTTATTGTTCTATAAGTTTCTTTGAGATTCCTTGTTGGCACGACAAGGGCCCACCGATCCAACCAAGGTAAGATCATTTGTACTTATTATGTGAATGTAATTCTATTTGTGTGTGAGTGAAACAATTTCATAGTTTAATTGTAAAACCAGTTAGTACAATTCATTGTTGTTTCATTTCAGTCATACATTTGATAATGTGCAATATAGGTTTGTAATAATTATGTAGATGTTCATAATTTCTGAGTGAGCATTTATTATTCTAGTGTGTGTGAAAAATAATTTGCTAAGTTGTGTGCTTAACCATTTGTTTCTATTTTGCAAGTA
>SNQJ01S0028034.1:87974-104464 GCA_010110895.2 Picea sitchensis | reverse complement strand
TCAGACTCGATGAAGTTTATAAACTCGCGAAATATGAAGCGCCTTTTGGCACAGCCTGTGGTCACCGCCGGTGGTCACGAGAAGCATAGGAGTCAGTTCAAATAAGCTCCATTTCGGGGTTTTAGGGAACTTGGAGAGTCGATATGCCTCATCTCCAGATTCACGAAATGAGAAATCGTGAAAGCGCTTTATGCATAAGTGCGTGGTCTCAGTCGGTGGTCACACCATCGAAGAGATGAAGAGAAGAGTACGTGCAGACAAGCTTCCTTTCGGCGTTTCAGGGATCACGACTTGGAATGTCGAGAAACTTCACAATGGAATTAACGAAAAGGAGAAATGAGAAATCGTGAAAAGAACGTTATGAACAAGCACTTGGTCATAGCCATGGTCATATAAAGGAAGGAGCCAGCGCAGAAAAGATCTGTTTCAAAGTTTCGAAACTCATGACATGGAGACTCAAGATGTCTCATCGCAGAATCTCTGAATTGTGAAAGTGCAAAACAGGTAAATAATGCAAGAAATCATCAAATTTAATCCAACGATGGAGGTGAACATGAGCATGATCAGAGGGTTAATGTTGATCCTCACAGTGTAACTGCTAGAAACCATTGATGGTTTCTACTAGAGGATGCGAAGAGACTTCTATGTGATTTCCAAAGGAGCTGAAGAGTTACATGGAATTTTCCAGTGGAATGAAGACGATTTGTGGAGGAAATTGACAGCTGGATGAGGGTTGGATCTCGTAACTGAAACAAAAAGGATGAGATCGACTGTAATAGAGCAGACGAAGAGTCTCAACTGCTAGAGAGAAAAAGGAATCTCGGCATAACACCTAGTGATGATAGACACAGGGGTTGAACTTCCAGAGAAGCTGAAGAGTCGTGATGATGATCACTCAGAGCACTTGAGATGTGGAAGAGACTGGCACGGTATGAGCATGCAGAGGAATTGCGTGCATTGCATGGACAAGTAGCACATAAGCTATAAGTACATGGTAGAGAGATGAGATGGAGTTGTTGTTGTTGTTGGGGTTGCTGTGGTTGTTGTTGTTGAAGGTGATTCATGCGTGAAGAAGGAGGAGAGTGCAGCAGATGAATTGAACAAAAGAGGATGTGTGCAGGAAGGTAGTGAGCCAGACAGAGCAACGAAATGCAGTAGAATAGTGATGAGTTCGGTAAGCCATTGTTGAAAATTATATCACTGTAATAAGTTTCAGTAGCAAATGTTTATAAAACAGGGTGGTTGGGAGGTGCTAGGGAGGACTGGTGTCCTCAGAGGTTCAAGTGGGTGCTTGAACATAGGGAGTTGGTGCTAGAGAAACCAGGGAGTTTTTGCTTCCTTCTAGTTGGTGCTAGAGAAACCAAGGAGTTGGCGCTTCCTTCTAGTTGGTGCTCTTAGAAAGTTGCAGCTTGCAAAACAGAGGTTGTAACCTCACAAATGAGTTGGTGTTCATATGTATGATAATGTAAAGAATGTAAATAATACTTATCATATAAAGAAGAAGAGGTTTTTACCCTGTATGGGTTTCCTTGGGAAATATATGTCTCTGTGTTTCTAATATATGTGACTGATGTTGAATGTGCCATTGTTTATTTCCCTGCATTATTGTGATCATCATTGAGTGCCTTGTAAATATTTTAAAAGAAGAATAATTGTTTAAGAACGGTAACAACTGATTCACCCCCCCTCTCAGTTGTCCAACACAATGTTGATCCATCTGTATGTTATTCTCCTTAAGGTGATTGTAGAACAACTGAAAATAATTTTGTACGTAGGCTAATTCATGGCACCGATCATCTCTTATGTAGAAGTGATACTCTTTCAATACAACTCTGTTTTGTCCATTACTATCTGGTCCATGAATGTATGTGATATGGACCATTACACTAGCCTTATTTGAATGATAATATTGGATTTGAATCTCATTTTTCAGTTGAAGGGTGTACTTCTCATCAAAATCGACCACTAATAACACAGTACCAAGATGAAATATATCTCTACATATTCTAAAATGCTCATCTTGCCATCGATCCAGGCGGACATGATGAACATAATGTTGTGTCGTTTTCATGAAGTCCTTCATTAAGTCACAAACTCGTACTTGGGAAGTAACCAATTGCATCTTTTTTCTTTCATGTCCTCCATCAATATCTTATGTGACATATTTAAAGCTTTGCAAGGTAACCTCCTTCGTCCCCAATTCATACTCATCACTTACATGGATGCACTTTCTCAGTAATTCCATTCCACCACACCTGGGGCATGTGCCATATAAGCATGCTTTTTTATCAAATGTAAAACCCTCTGGCATTGTACACAAGATGTTGTGAATAAAGTCTCTAGATGATGACGACAACAATATAATTGATCATTCCTGCAAAATGGTGTTATGAAAAACATGAAATATGTGTGTGTGTGTGTGTGTGTGTGTGATAATAATAACCATACTCAATGTGATATCTACAACAACATGTGTTACAAATTTTGTTTATTTGAACATAACAAGGCTTGCATTGATGGAAAGATCTTTGGCCCAATCTATGTGCACTATGTATTGTTCCGAATATTTCATACAATTTCATCTGTGTAGTGTCAAGAAAGTTTAATTTAATATGGGGTTCATGGTCCCTAGATCCCCTTCTCAATTTTAGTACATATTTTTGGTTGGAAGAAGCCCTAGTGTTCTCATGCCAGAAATCCTAAACTAGTCCCCTAACCACTCCAATTAAATTCATGTTAGAATGAGGTAGCCTACCATTGAATGCCCACAAATCTATTGGGCCACCAATGTCGAGGCTATCTCGTCTATGAGAATACTTTCTAAGGTTTTTGACATTGTATTTCAAGAGGTGAGAGGTTTGTTTTAGAAAATGATTTTTTCTTGTGATCTTTCTAACAATTGATTGTGACAAGATATGTCGGGTTGCATTGCAGCATTTAGAACGAGATTTCTTATCAATTCTTTGAAAATCATCTACAAGGTTTCTAACAATATGATGACTTTTTTCTACACTTTCGACTATTTTAATGCCTAAAATTCTCCTAACAACAATCAAACTTCTATTTTTTAACAAAGCTAAAAATAATTCACATTTAGCAGCATCGGATTTTGGTTCAAATTATTCTTTAATGATTTTATAAGAGTGATAATAGATAGTACGGTTAGGTAACTTACCTTCAAGTGATGCTAGACCACTTTCATAGACCTAAATGCATTTATTAGTTCTTTGTCGCAAAGTGCTCAATCTAGGTAGGGATGATGAACCCCTATTTTGGCACTCTTGACCTCCATGTTGTGGAGCTAACAATGTTGTAGTTCTTTCCCCTTCAATCACTGGCGGGTAAACTCTAGGAGGAGAGTGGACATGTGATTCACTATTTTCTGGAACATTTGACTGTCCAACTGATCCGGATTTATGCAGGAACACAATGAAATACAGAAATACACATAAACGCAGATACGCAGCGGAAGTAAAAGTTCATTTCATTAACAACAAATGACTGAAATATGCTTATAGACAGAATGGAAATAAAATAGCTCGGGCGCTGGTAGCTTATCTCTAAGAAGTGATGTGGCAGCTACTGGCCTATGGACTCTGTGTTACAATGAGGCTCGATGGCCTATATATTATTGAGAAACAATGGAAAACCCTAAACATAGAAAAACCTAGCCCTGGGAGATGAAACGCCAGAATATGGGCCCTGTTGGGGTAAATTGGTACATCAATTTCTCGGGGTTGTAACTTTGGCATACTATCTCCGTTTGAAACACATGATACATCATTAGAAAGATTTATCTAAGGGCTACACCGATGATAGTGAATATCGAGTCTGGAAAAGACTCATATTCACCGCAACATTCATGCCCAAAAAACGTTGTTTAAGGCCTGAAAATGGCTCTGGAAGTTCAGGACCCGAAAAACTGCTAAAAATAGTAAATTGTGCTACAATTAAGGAAACTGAAAAACCGAAAGAAAAAATGGTGTGTCTCCAAGTGGAAGAGGCGAGTGTCCACCAATATCCACCTGTATCATTCCTCCCCTCTTAGGAAGAAATGGTCCCCATTGCGTTGAGTTCCTCCATGAGATGAGGAAACTTCTGTTGAACTTGGTCCCTGGTGAGCCACTTGCCGTGGTGAATGCGTTGGATAGATTTGACAACTCGATATAGCTGGATCCTCTGTTGGTAGGTGGTATTGATCTGTTTGTCCATAATGCGATCAGTTGTGGCTTTTTCCATGCAATATGGGTTTAAATTTGTTAGTGTGATTTGTTCTACCATGTCAGATGTGTCTAGTAGAGGTGGAAAGTAGGGTCGAAGGCGGTCGACATTGAACACTGGGTGTATACCAAGGAATGGTGGAATAGTGAGCTCAAAGTAATTGTCCCCTACGGCCCTGGTGATGGTGTTTGGACCATATCAGAGCGGGCGAATCTTGCAGTAGGGTCCAGCGAGGTGCTCCTTTTGCAAATGTAGCCACACCTTGTCGCCCACCTGGAAGTTGTGTGGCACCCGATGTTGATCATGTCGCTGCTTGTACTTAGCATTGGATCTGTCCAAGATGTCATGAACCTGTTGGTGGATGTGTTGAATGCGCTCAATGAATTTGTTTACCTTGTCAGCCTCAGACTGGACATGGGTTGAATCTCCCTGAGTAGCCACAAATGGCATGGCTACGTCAATAAGACATAGTGGCTGCAATCCCAAGCCCACCTGAAAGGGGCTATGGTTGGTTGAGCTATCGAGACCCTGGTTGTAGTTATGGTGTACATAGGGGAGGCTCTCATCCCATGTGTATGGATGATTTGAGTTGTACATGTGCAGAATGTGTACAATCATCTGGTTGATGACCTCTGTCTGGCCATCAGTTTGCGGATGGAAAGTTGTGGACTTGGTGAGCTTGGTGTCTAGCATTGACCAGAGGCTGGACCAAAATATACTGAGGAACCTGTTGTCCCGGTTTGAGATGATATACTATGGGATCCCAAAGTGTACCCACACTCGCTCAAAGAAGAGTTTAGCAATGGCTTATGTTGTGGTATTCTTCTTGCAGGCTATCATAATGGACATCTTCGAGAATCTGTCGAAGACCACAAAAAAACAGTCATTTCCATGCTTAGTAGAAGGAAGGCCCAACATGTAATCCATGGAGATGGATTCCCAGGGTTGACTAGGGGTGGGGAGCAGAGTATAGAGGCCTTGCTTCTTGATGGTCAGTTTAGCAATGGCACAATAAGTGCAGGACTTGATGTACTTCCCAACATCTTGTCGAAGGTTCATCCAATAGACATATATTTTTAGTGCTGCCACAATTTTCTCGACCCTGAAATTCCTAGCGACCCAACTGTAGTGCGCCTCCCAAATCATCTTGGCACGCTCACTCGAAGGAACACAAATATGTCCTAGATAAGATAGAAGGGCATCCTGGTGGTGAAAATTAGGAACATTCTTACCCTCCAAGAGCGTATTGTATGTGTGGCCGAATTCTGGATCACTTTTGTAGAGAAGCGGCCAATCGGAAGTCTCGTGCCCACAAGATTTGAGCACCATGGTTAGCGCCATGATAGTGGGTCGATTGAGGCAATCTACAACATTATTGGTGCTTCCTTTCTTGTACTTAATGTTCAAATGAAACTGTTGCAGGTATGTGGACCACTTCTGATGGCGATTATTCTACAACTTCCCTTGTGTCTGTATGAACTGCAAGGGTCGATGGTCTGTGTGGATGACCCTTTCCTTTCCCAAAATGTAATGCTTCCATTGTCAACAAGCCTACACAATGAAATGCATATCCTTTTCATACGTGGGATACTTTCGGACTCTGTCAGAAAGTGTCTCACTGTGATATGCCATTGGATTCCCCTGTTGAGTAAGGAATTCCCTAATAGCATAGTCGGAGGCATATGTCTCGATCTCAAATGGTTGTTGCAAGTCTGGTAATGTGAGCACTAGTGCAGAGCAGAGACAATGCTTCAAATCATCGAATGCCTTCTGTTGAGATTCAGACCAAAACAATTTTTCTTTTGCTCCTCCCTTGGTGACTTGACTCAAGGTCCAAGTGATATGAGATAATCCCAACACAAACCTGCGGTAGAAATTGGCAAGACCCAAAACGTTGCGGAGATCTGTTAGGGCGGTTGGGGCTGGCCAATCCTGAATGACTTGGATCTTGGATGGATCCACATGCACCCCCCGCTCATCAATAATGTATCCCAGATACTGAACCTGGGTCATGCCAAAAGTGCACTTCTCCAGATTGCCACACAACTTGTGTTGCCGCAGTGTTTGGAGGACTTGTGGGATGTGGTGGAGGTGTCTGGATGAATATCATAATGTCATCCAAGTAAACCACTACAAATGAGTTGGTGAATGGTCATGAGATGTCGTCCATTAGTCTCATGAAGCTTGTAGTGGAATTCTTCAACCCGAAAGGCATGACCAACCATTCGAAAAGGCCCTCCTTGGATTTGAAGGAAGTCTTCCACACATCATCAATCTGCGGGATCGGGTACCTATTCCGGACAGTGATATTTTTCAGTGCTCGATAGTCAATGCACAGTCTCCAAATCCCATCCTTCTTCTGCACTAGAACGATCGAGCTCCCACAGGGCGATGAACTCCGTCGGATGTGACCTTTCTACAAAAACTCTTGAATCTACCTCTTGATTTCATCATTCTCCATAACAGAGCACCGATCAATTGGTCCATTGGGCAACGACGCACCTGGGGTCAGATCGATGGGGTGCTTGACCTCATTGTGTAGAGGCACCCCTGCGGGGGAGGTGAAGATGTCCTCGTACTCCTCCACGACCTTATCCATCTGTTATTTTCATGCAGAGGGGCCCTGTCTTGAGGTCGTAGCCGCATTCTTCTTCTTTCCCTGATGGCAGATCATTAGGAAAACAAATTTCCTGGTTTTGGCAATGAGCTTACTGCTTTGTTTTGCAGTAACCAAATAGATGGTTGTAGGTGGTGCTATTTCCGATATCTTGTACAACTTATTTCCAAAAGTAATAATAACAACATGAGGCGTGGACACATACACATCATGTCTCTTCCACAAGTATGGTTTTCCTAATAATACATCAGAAACATCAAGAGAAGCAATGTCACATAATACCTCATCTGTGAAGGGCTTGATGTTGTAGGGAAGGCAACATTGTTGGCTTACCCGAAGGTCCTGTCCTTGGTGCAGCCACCCGATGGTGTATGGTTGTGGGTGCGTTGTGGTCGGAAAGCCTAGCCATTTCATGACCTCTACTGAGATGAGGTTCTTATGGCTTTTGCTGTCGACAATGAATTGCAACGGGGAACGCTTTACCCACATCTGGCAATGGCAGAGGCAATCCTCCTCCTCTGGATCTTCTAGTTCCTTCTTCTATATCTTCGTGGTGGCAACGGTGGCATTGGAATACACATCGATAATCTTCTTCACCCTGTCATTCCCCTTGTCAGGTTTTGATTCAGATTCGGAGCCTGCATCCTATTTAGAAGCCTTCAACTCGGCTACCAGTGACTACTTGTCTCGACACTCATGTGTGTTGTGAGTGGAGTTCTTATGGAACTCACACCACTTTCCCATGTCATTTTTTGGCTTCCTGATGTTGTTCTTTGCTTGTGGCTTTGAAGGTTTATCCTGGGCCGCCTCGCCTTGGCTTGGTACTTTGTTCAACGGTTTGGGGGTACCTTTACCTTGCTTCTGATTTGTAGACCCAAAGTCTCGCTTCTTCTGTTTGAACTTCTGCTCAATCTTGGAAGCATACCGGTATGCTGCACCAAGCGAGGAAATGTTGAGGAACTCCATTTCTTCCTGAATGTATCTATGAAGAAAAATATGGTACTTTAACACCAAATGTTTCTCTGAATCTTTGATACCCAACTTTGTGCGTAGGGTATGGAACAGATTCTTCAACTCTTACACATCTTGGTCTCTTTTTTGCCGTAGCGTAGTCCATTGTATGTATTTGTCCTCATAGATCCCCACGGGATAATATTGTTCCTTGATGGCATTTCGGAATGAATTCCAAGTGGTTACTACCTAGAACAGAGAGGGTTCCCCCTCGCTCTATTTCTCCCAGTAGGTTTCCCACTAGTACTTGACATGGGGGGTGGCTTTAGGGAGTGCAAAAATAATCATTTCTCAGTCGGAAAAGTCATGAACCGAGAAATATACTTCTAGAAGATTCAACCATCTATCAATGCCATCTGCATCTATTTGGCCCTCAAATATGGGAATGTCAAAGTTTACTTGTACCTTAAAAGGAGTGGCACCTCCAGCGTGGCTGTTGGATGTAGATGCACTGCTAGTGGGTAGTCGTTGAAGGATCTAGGAAAAGGTGTCTATCATCGTGTTCTTTTGTTTCTCGAGGGCCTCCTCGAGCAATAATTTTATAGTATCTCATGCTCCCTCATATTTCTTTACTTCCCCCATGGGTGGTCGCAGGGTTTGCGAGGTTGATCCTGCAACGGTTCAACCAAATCGAGCCCTAACTCCTTATACCTCGATCTCGTTGGGGACATGCAAAGAAGGATTGAGAAAGAGAAAAATGCTCTGATACCACTGATCCGAATTTATGCAGGAACACAATGAAATACAGAAATACACAAATAAGAAGATATGCAGCGGAAGTAAAACTTCATTTCATTAAAAACAAATGACGGAAATATGCTTACAGACAGAATTGAAATAAAATAGCTCGAGCGTTGGTAGCTTATCTCTAAGAAGAGATGTGGAGGATACTGGCCTATGAAATATATGTTACAATGAGGCTCAAAGGCCTATATATTATTAAGAAACAATGGAAAACCCTAAACATCAAAAAGCCTAAACCTGGGAGATGAAACGCCAGAATATGGGCCCCGTTGGGGTAAATTGGTACATCAATTTCCCGGGGTCCTAACTTTGACATACTATCTCCATTTGACGCACATGATACATCCTTAGAAATATATATGTCCTCGTACTCCTCCACGACCTTATCCATCTGTTATTTTCATGCAGAGGGGCCCTGTCTTGAGGTCATGGCCGCATTCTTCTTCTTTCCCTAATGGCAGATCATTAGGAAAACAAATTTCCTGGTTTTGGCAATGAGCTTACTGCTTTGTTTTGCAGTAACCAAATAGATGGTTTTAGGTGGTGCTATTTCCGATATATTGTACAACTTATTTCCAAAAGTAATAATAACAACACGAGGCGTGGACACATACACATCATGTCTCTTCCACAAGTATGGTTTTCCTAATAATACATCAGAAACATCAAGACAAGCAATGTCACATAATACCTCATCTATGAAGGGCTTGATGTTGTAGGGAAGGCAACATTGTTGTCTTACCCGAAGGTCCTATCCTTGGTGCAGCCACCTGATGGTGTATGGTTGTGGGTGCGTTGTGGTCGGCAAGCCTAGTCGTTTCATGACCTCTACTGAGATGAGGTTCTTATGGCTCCTGCTGTCGACAATGAACTGCAACGGGGAACGCTTTACCCACATCTGGCAATGGCAGAGGCACTCCTCCTCCTCTGTATCTTCTGGTTCCTTCTTCTTTATCTTCGTGGTGGAAATGGTGGCATTGGAATACACATCGATAATCTTCTTCACCCTATCATTCCCCTTGTCAGGTTTTGATTCAGAGTCGGAGCCTGCATCCTATCTAGAATCCTTCAACTCGGCTACCAGTGACTACTTGTCCCAACACTCACTTGTGTTGTGAGTGGAGTTCTTATGGAACTCACACCACTTTCCCATGTCATTTTTTGGCTTCGTGATGTTGTTCTTTGCTTGCAGCTTTGGAGGGTTATCCTGGGCCCTCCCGCCTTGGCTTGGTCCTTTGTTCAACGGTTTGGGGGTACCTTTCCCTTGCTTCTGATTTGTAGACCCAAAGTCTCGCTTCTTTTGTTTGAACTTCTACTCAATCTTGGCAGCATACCGGTATGTTGCACCAAGCGAGGAGATGTTGAGGAAATCCATTTCTTCCTGAATGTATCTATGAAGACAAATATGGTACTTTAACACCAAATGTTTCTCTGAATCTTTGATACCCAACTTTGTGCGTAGGGTATGGAACAAATTCTTCAACTCTTACACATCTTGGTCTCTTTGTTGTCGTAGCGTAGTCCATTGTATGTATTTGTCCTCATAGCTCCCCATGGGATAATATTGTTCCTTGATGGCATTTCGGAATGAATTCCAAGTGGGTACGACCTAGAATAGAGAGGGTTCCCCCTCGCTCTATTTCTCCCAGTAGGTTTCCCACTAGTCCTTGACATGGGGGGTGGCTTTAGGGAGTGCAAAAATAATCATTTCTCAGTCGGAAAAGTCATGAACCGAGAAATATCCTTCTAGAAGATTCAACCATCTATCAATGCCATCTGCATCTATTTGGCCCTCAAATATGGGAATGTCAAAGTTTACTTGTACCTTAAAAGGAGTGGCACCTCCAGCGTGGCTGTTGGATGTAGATGCACTGTTAGTGGGCAGTCGTTGAAGGATCTGGGAAAAGGTTTCTATCATCATGTTCTTTTGTTTCTCGAGGGCCTCCTCGAGCAATAATTTTATAGTATCTCATGCTCCCTCATCTTTCTTTACTTCCCCCATGGGTGGTCGCAGGGTTTGCGAGGTTGATCCTGCAACGGTTCAACCAAATCGAGCCCTAACTCCTTATACCCCGATCTCGTTGGGGACATGCAAAGAAGGATTGAGAAAGAGAAAACTGATCTAATACCATTGATCCGAATTTATGCAGGAACACAATGAAATACAGAAATACACATAAAAGAAGATATGCAGCGGAAGTAAAACTTCATTTCATTAAAAACAAATGACGGAAATATGCTTACAGACAGAATTGAAATAAAATAGCTCGGGCGTTGGTAGCTTATCTCTGAGAAGAGATGTGGAGGATACTGGCCTATGAAATATATGTTACAATGAGGCTCAAAGGCCTATATATTATTGAGAAACAATGGAAAACCCTAAACATCCAAAAACCTAAACCTGGGAGATGAAACGCCAGAATATGGGCCCCGTTGGGGTAAATTGGTACATCAATTTCCCGGGGTCCTAACTTTCGCATACTATCTCCATTTGACGCAAATGATACATCCTTAGAAATATATATCTGAGGGATACACTGCTAATTACAAATATCAATTCCAAAACGGACTCATATTCGTCGCAACATTCATGCCCAAAAAATGTCGTTTAGGGCCTCAAAACGGCTTTGGAAGTTCAGGATCTGAAAAACTGTTAAAAATAGTAAATTTTGCTACAATTAAGGAAACTGAAAAATCAAAAGAAATAATGGTGTGTTTCCAAGTGGAACAAGCGGGTGGCCACCAATATCCACCTGGATCACTCCTCCCCCCTTAGGAAGCAATGGTCCCCATTGCGTTGAGTTCCTCCATGAGATGAGGAAACTTCTATTGAACTTGGTCCCCGGTGAGCCACTTGCCATGGTGAAGGATTTGGCCTGCTTTGACAACTCGATATAGATGGATCCTCTACTGGCATGTGTTCTTAATTCATGTTTCCATAATCCGATCAGTTGTGGGTTGTTCCATGCAATCTGGGTTTAACTCTGTTGGTGTGAGTTGTTCTGCCATGTAAGATGTGTCCAGTAGAGGTGGAAAGTAGGGTCGAAGGCGGTCAACATTGAACACTGGGTGCAGACCAAAGAATGGTGTAATAGTGATATCAAAGGCATTTTCCCCTACAACCCTAGTAATGGTGTATGGCCCATATCGGAGCGGGCAAATGTAGCCACACATTGTCCCCCACCTGGAAGTTGTGTGGCACCCGATGTTGATCATGTCGCTGCTTGTACTTAGCATTGGCTTTGTCCAAGATGTCACGAACCTGTTGACAGATGTGATGAATGCACTCAATGAAGTTTTTTCGTTGTCAGCCTCAGACTGGACATGGGTTGAATCTGCCTGAGTAGCCGCAAATGGCATGGCTATGTCAATGGGACATAGTGGCTGGAATCCCAAGCCCACCTGAAAGGGGTTGTGGTTGGTTGAGCTATGGAGAGCCCATTTGTAGCTATGTTGTACATATGGGAGGCTCGCATCCCATGTGCGTGGATTCTTTGAGTTGTACATGCGCAGAATGTGTACAATCATCTAGTTGACGACCTCTGTCTGGCCATCCGTTTGCGTATGGAGAGATGTGGACTTGGTGTGCTTGGTGTCCAGCATCGACCAGAGGTTGGACCAAAATGTACTAAGGAACCTGTTGTCCCGATCTGAGATGATATAATGTGGGATCCCAAAGTGTATCCACACTCGCTCAAATAAGAGTTTAGCAGTGGCTTCTCCTGTGATATTCTTCTTGCAGGCCATCATAATGGACATCTTCGAGAATGTGTCAAAGACCACAAAAACACAGTCATTTTCATTCTTAGTAGAAGGAAGGCCTGACATGTAATCCATGGAGATGGATTCCCAAGGTCGAATAGGGGTCTAGGGGTGGGCAGCAGTAAATAGAGGCCTTGTTTCTTGATGGTTGGTTTGGCAATGGTGCAAGCAATGCAGGACTTGATGTACTTCTCAACATCCTGTTGAAGGTTCGACCCGACTATAGTGCGCCTCCCAAATCATCTTGGCATGCTCACTCGAAGGAACACAAATATGTCCCAGGTGACATAGCAGGGCATCCTAGAGATGAAAATTAGGAACTTGCTTACCTGACTGTAGTGCGCCTCCCAAATCATCTTGGCATGCTCACTTGAAGGAAAACAGAGATGTCCCAGGTGACATAGCAGGGCATCCTAGAGGTGAAAATTAGGAACTTTCTTACCCTCCCAGAGAGTACTGTATGTGTGGTCGAATTCTAGATCACGTTTGTAGAGAAGCGACCAATCATAAGTCTCGTTCCCATAAGAGTTGAGCACCATGGTTAGCGCCATGATAGAGGGTCAGATGATGTAGTCTGCAACATTATTGGTGCTTCCTTTCTTGTACTTAATGTTCAAATGAAACTGTTGCAGCTATGTGGACCACTTCTGATGGCGATCATTCTGCAACTTCCCTTGTGTCTATATGAACTGCAAGGGTCGATGGTCTCTGTGGATGACCGTTTCCTTTCCAAAAATGTAATGCTTCCATTGTCGGAAAGGTTGTACAATGGAATACATATGCTTGTCATAAGTGGGATACTTCCGGACTGTGTCGGAAAGTGTCTCACTGTGATATGCCACTGGATGCCCCTGTTGAGTAAGGACTGCTCCAATAGCATAGTCAGAGGCATCTGTCTCATTCTCAAATGGTTATTGCAAGTCTGGTAATGTGAGAACTGGTGCAGAGAAGAGACGATGCTTCAAATCATCGAATGCCTTCTGTTGAGATTCATACCAAAAGAATTTTTCTTTCACTCCTCCCTTGGTGACTTGACTCAAGGTCCAAGTGATATGATAGACTCCCAACACAAACCTGTGGTAGAAATTGGCAAGACCCAAAAAGTTGCAGATCTCTGTTATGGTGGTTGGGGCTGGCTAATCCCAAATGACTTGGATCTTGGTTGGATCCACATGCACCCCCGCTCATCAATAATGTATCCTAGATACTGAACCTGGGTCATTCCAAAACTGAACTTCTCCAAATTAACACACAACTTGTGTTTCCACAGTGTTTGGAGGACCTTTCGGATGTGGTGGAGATGCTCTTCCCAAGTCTAACTGAAGATCAGAATGTCATCCAAGTAGACCACTATAAATGAGTTGGTGAATGGTCACAAGATGTCGTCCATTAGTCTCAATAAGGTTGCAGGGGCATTCGTCAACCCGAAAGGCATGACCAACCATTCGAAAAGGCCCTCCTTGGATTTGAAGGAAGTCTTCCACACATCAGAGGGTTCGATTGGTATAGAGTGATCGTGTTTAGTGCCCGATAGTCAATCCAGAGTCTCCAAGTCCCATCCTTCTTCTACACCAGCAAAATCAGGCTCCCATAGGGCGATGAACTCGGTTAGATGTGACCTTTCTACAATAGTTCATGAATCTGCCTCTTGATTTCATCATTCTCCATAACAGAGCATTGATAGATCGGTCCATTGGGAAACGAAGCACCTGGGGTCAGCTCGATGGGGTGCTTGACCTGACAGTGTAGAGGCACCCCTGCAGGGAAGGTCAAGATGTCCTCGTACTCCTAGACAACCTTATCCATCTATTGTTGTCATGTAGAGGGGCCCTGTCTAGAGGTCGTGGTCGTAGTATTCGTATTTCCCTGAGTACAGATCATCAGGAAAAAAACTTTCCTAGTTTTGGCAATGAGTTTACTGCATTGTTTTGTAGTGACCAAAGAGATGGATGTAGGCGGTGCTATCTCCAGTATCATGTACAACTTATTGCCCAAAGTAGTAATAACAGCATGACGCCTAGACTCACACACAACATGTCACTTCCACAAGTATGGTTGGCTTAACAATACATCAGAAATATCAAGAGGAGAAATTTCACATAATACCTCATCTATGAAGGGATTGATTCTGTAGGGAAGGCAACATTGTTGGCTTATGCGGAGGTCTCATCCTTGATGCAGAAACCCGGTGGCGTATGGTTGTGGGTGTGATGTGGTCAGAAAGCCCAACCATTTCATGACCTCTACTGAGATGAGGTTCTTCTGGCTCCCACTGTCGACAATGAACTGCAACGGAGAACCCTTTACCCACATCTAGCAATGGCAGAGGCACTCCTCCTCCTCTGGATCTTCTGGTTCCTTCCTCTGGATATTCATGGTGGAAATGGTGCCATTGGGCTCCGCATCGATAATATGCTTCCCCCTATCATTCCCCTTGTTATTTTTTGATTCATAGTCAGAGACTGCATCCGATTCAGAAGCCTTCAACTCGGCTACCAGTGACTGCTTGGCCCCACACTCACTTGTGTTGTGAGTGGAGCTCTTATGGAACTCACACCACTTCCCCATGTCCTTTTTTGGCTTTGTGATGTTGTTCTTTGATTTCATATTTGGTGTGTTTTCCTAGGCTGCCCCACCTTGGATTGGTCCTTTGTTCGGCGGTTTGGAGGTACCTTTCCCTTGCTTCTGATTCGCAGACCCAAAGTCTCACTTCTTTTGTTTGAACTTCTGCTCAATCTTGGAAACATACCGGTATATTTCACCAAGAGAGGAGATGTTGAGGAACTAAATTTCCTCCTGAATGTATCTATGAAGACAACTGCGGTACTTTAACACCGAATGTTCCTCCGAATCTTTGATACCCAACTTTGTGCGTAGGGTATGGAACAGATTCGTCAACTCTTGCACATCTTAGTCTCTTTGTTGTCGCAGCGTAGTCCATTGTATGTATTTGTCATAATAGCTCCCCATGGGATAATATTATTCCTTGATGACATCTCAGAAATAATTCCAAGTGGGTACGACTGAGAATAGAGAGGATTCCCCCTCGCTTTGTTGCTCCCAGTATGTTTCCCACCAGTCCTTGACATGGGGGGTGGCTTTAAGAAGTGAAAAAATAATCCTTTCTCGATCAGAAAAGTCATGAACTGAGAAATATCCTTCTAGCAGATTCAACCATCTATCAACGCCATCTACATCTATTTGGCCCTCAAATATGGGAATGCCAAATTTTTCTTGTACCTTAAAAGGAGTGGCGCCTCCAGAGTGGTTGTCGGATGTAGATGCGCTGCTAGTGGGCAACTGTTGAAGGATCTGGGCAAAGCCGTCCATCATCTTATTCCTTTGTTTCTCAAGGGACTCCTAGAGTAATAATTTGATAGCATCTCTTTCTCCCTCATCTTTCTTTTCTTCCCCCATGGGTAGCCATCGGGGTTTGTGAGGCTGATCTTGCAGCAGTTCAACCAGATCGAGCCCTAACTCCTTATACCCGGATCTCGTTGGGGACATGCAAAGAAGTATCGAGAAAGAGAAGACTTCTCTAATACCACTGATCCAAATTTATGCAGGAACACAATGAAATACACAAATACACATAAACACAGATATGCAATGGAAGTAAAACTTCATTTCATTAACAACAAATGACTGAAATATGCTTACAGATAGAATGGAAATAAAATAGCTCGGGCGCTGGTAGCTTATCTCTGAGAAGAGATGTGGAGGCTACTGACCTATGAAATCTATGTTACAATGAGGCTCGAAGGCCTATATATTATTGAGAAACAATGGAAAACCCTAAACATCCAAAAACCTAACCCTGGGAGATGAAACGTCAGAATATGAGCCCTGTTGGGGTAAATTGGTACATCAATTTCCTGGGGTCGTAACTTTGGCATACTATCTTCGTTTGACGCATATGATACATCATTAGAAAGATCTATCTGAGGGATACACTGTCTACTGCAAATATCAAGTGTAGAACAAACTCTAATTCGCCACAACATTCATGCCCAAAAAAAATCGTTTAGGGCCTTAAAACGGCTCTGGAAGTTCAGGACCTGAAAAACTGCTAAAAATAGTAAATTGTGCTACAATTAAGGAAACTAAAAAAATGAAAGAAATAATGGTGTGTGTC
>SNQJ01S0028034.1:69163-85302 GCA_010110895.2 Picea sitchensis | reverse complement strand
GATATATGTTGTTGATATGTATTCACATATAAATGATTATAAATGACATAAATGAGTAATGAGAAAATGTTGAATGTTAACTAAGGAGTTTTTTTTGTAAAAGAGAAGTTTTGGAAAAAAGATCCCCACACTCATTCACCCCCCCTCTAAGTGTGGTAGGTGTGTCCAACACATCTTCAAGAATATGTCGAAGACCAAAAAAACATGGTCATTGCCATGATTAGTAGAAGGAAGGCCCGACATGTAATCCATGGAGATGGCTTCCCAAGGTATACTAGGGGTGGGCAGGGGAGTATAGAGGCATTGCTTCTTGATGGTCAGTTTGGTAATGGCGCAAGCAATGCAGGACTTGATGTACATCTCGACATCCTATCGAAGGTTCGGGCAATAGAAATACTTTTGCAGTACTTCCATGGTTTTCTCGACCCCGAAATGCCCAACGAACCGACTGTAGTGCGCCTCCCAAATCATCTTGGCACGCTCGCTCAAAGGAACACAAAGATGTCCCAGGTGACATAGCAGGGCATCCTAGAGGTGAAAATTAGGAAATTGCTTACCCTCCAAGAGAGTATTGTATGTGTGGTCGAATTTTGGATCACTTTTGTAGAGAAGCACCCAATCGGAAGTCTCGTGCCCATAAGAGTTGAGCACCATGGTTATCACCGTGATAGGGGGTCGGCTGAGGCAGTCTGCAACATTATTGGTGCTTCCTTTCTTGTACTTAATTTTCAAATGAAACTATTGCAGGTATGTGGACCACTTCTGATGGAGATCATTCTGCAACTTCTCTTCTGTTTCTATGAACTTCAAGGGTCGATGTTCTGTGTGGATGACTGTTTCCTTTCCCAAAATGTAATGCTTCCATTGTTGGCAAGCTTGCAAAATGGAATACACCTCCTTGTCATAAGTGAGATACTTCCAGACTGTGTCGGAAAGTGTCTCACTGTGATATGCCACTGGATGCCCCTGTTGAGTAAGGACTGCCCCAATAGTATAGTCGAATGCATATGTCTCGATCTCAAATGGTTGTTGAAACTCTGGTAATGTGAGCACTGGTGCAGAGCAGAGATGATGCTTCAAATGGTCGAACGCCTTCTATTGAGATTCAAACTAAAATAATTTTTCTTTTTCTCCTCCCTTGGTGACTTGACTCAAGGTCCAAGTGATATGAGAGAATCCCAACACAAACCTGCGGTAGAAATTGGCAAGACCCAAAACGTTGTGGAGCTTTGTTAGGGTGGTTGGGGCTGGCCAATCACGAATGACTGGGATCTTGGATGGATCCACATGCACCCCGTGCTCATCAATAATGTATCCCAGATACTGAACCTGGGTCATGCCAAAAGTGCACTTCTCCAAATTGGCACAAAAATTGTGTTGCCACAGTGTTTGGAAGACTTGTAGAATGTGGTGGAGGTTCTCTTCCCATGTCTGGATGAAGATCATAATGTGATCCAAGTACACCACTACAAATGAGTTGGTGAATGGTTGCAAGATGTCGTCCATTAGTCTCATGAAGGTTGCAGGGGAATTCGTCAACCCAAAAGGCATGAACAACCATTCGAAAAGGCCCTCCTTGGATTTGAAGGAAGCCTTCCACACATCAGAGGGTTTGATTGTTACATGGTGATACCCAGACTTCAAGTTTATCTTGCTGAAATATTTCTCCCACTTGAGTTGGTCCAGAAGGTCATCAATCTATGGGATTGGGTACCTATTTCAGACAGTGATCTTGTTCAGTGCCTGATAGTCAATGCAGAGTCTCCAAGTCCCATCCTTCTTCTGCACTAGCACGATCGGGCTCCCACAGGGAGATGAACTTGGTCGGATGTGACCTTTCTACAACAGCTCCTGAATATGCCGCTTGATTTCGTCATTCTCCAGAACAGAGCGTCAATAGATCGGTACATTGGGAAACGACGCACCTGGGGTCATATCGATGGGGTGCTTGACCTGACAGTGTAGAGGCACCCCTACGGGGGAGGTGAAGATGTCCTCGTACTCCTCCATGACCTTATCCATATTTTGTTTTCATGCAGAGGGGCCCTGTCTGGAGGTTGTGGTCGTAGTATTCTTCTTTCCCTGAGGGAATATCATCAGTAAAACAAAATTCTTGGTTTTGGCAATGAGCTTACTGCATTGTTTTGCAGTAACCAAATAGAGGGTTGTAGGCAGTTCTATTTTTGGTATCCTGTACAACTTATTTCCCATAGTAACAATAACAGCACGAGGCCTAGACTCATACACAACATGTCTCTTCCACAAGTATGGTTGGCCTAATAATACACCAAAAACATCAAGAGGAGCAACGTCACATAATACCTCATTCGTGAAGGGCTTGATGTTGTAGGGAAGGAGACATTCTTGGCTTACCCGGAGGTCCCATCCTTGGTGCAGCCACCTGATGGTGTATGATTGTGGGTGTGATGTGGTCAGCAAGCCCAGTCGTTTCACGACCTCTACTAAGATGAGGTTCTTCTGGCTCCCACTGTTGACAATGAACTGCAACAGAGAACCCTTTACCCACATCTGGGAATGGAAGAGGCGCTCTGCCTCCTCTGGATCTTCTGGGTCCTTCTTTTGTATCTTCATGGTGGCAACGTTGGCATTGGGCTCCGCAAAGAAGCATCAAGAAAGAGAACACTACTCTGATACCACTGATCCAGATTTATGCAGGAACACAATGAAATACAAAAATACACATAAACACAGATATGCAGCGGATGTAAAACTTCATTTCATTAACAACAAATGACTGAAATATGCTTACAGACATAATGAAAATAAAATAGCTCGGGCGTTGGTCGCTTATCTCTGAGAAGAGATGTGGCATCTACTAGCCTATGAACGTTGTGTTACAATGAGGCTCAAAGTCCTATATATTATTGAGAAACAATGGAAAACCCTAAACATCCAAAAACCTAACCCTGGGAGATGAAACACCAGAATATGGGCCCCGTTGGGGTAAATTGCTACATCAATTTCCCGAGGTCGTAACTTTGGTATACTATCTCTGTTTGACACACATGATATATCGTTAGAAATATATATCCGAGGGATACACTGTTGATATAAAATATCGAGTTTAGAATAGACTCATATTTTCCGCAGCATTCATGCCCAAAAAACATTGTTTAGGGCCTCAAAACGGCTCTGGAAGTTCAGGACCCGAAAAACTGTTAAAAATAGTAAATTGTGCTACAATTAAGGAAACTGAAAAACCGAAGGAACAAATGGTGTGTTTCCAAGTGGAATAGGTGGGTGGCCACCAATATCCACCTGGATCATTCCTCACCCCTTAGGAAGCAATGGTCCCCATTATGTTGAGTTCCTCCAAGAGATGAGGAAACTTTTGCTGAACTTGGTCTTTGGTGAGCCACTTGCCCTGGTGAAGGAGTTGGCCTGCTTTGACAACTCGATATAGATGGATCCTCTGTTGGTGGGTTTTCTTGATATGTGTGTCCATAATCCGATCAGTTGTGTCTTGTTCCATGCAATCTGGGCTTAACTTTGTTGGTGTGAGTTGTTCTGCCATGTCGGATGTGTCCTGTAGAGGTGGAAAGTAGGGCCAAAGGCGGTCGACATTGAACACTGGTTTCAGACCAAGGAATGGTGGATTAGTGAGCTGAAATTCATTGTCACCTACAACACTGGTGATGGTGTATGGCCCATATCGGAGCAGGCGAATCTTGTGGTAGGGTCCAGCGAGGGTGCTCCTTTTGCAAATGTAGCCACACTTTGTCGCCCATTTGGAAGTTGTGTGGCACCTGATGTTGATCATGTCGCTTCTCGTACTTAGCATTGGCTCTGTCCAAGATGTCATGAACCTATGGGCAGATGTGCTGAATGTGCTCAATGAATTTTTTTTCCTTGTCAGCCTCAGACTGGACATAAGTTGAATCTGCCTGAGTAGCCGCAAATGGCATGGCTACGTCAATGGGACATAGTGGCTAGAATCACAATCCCACCTGAAAGGAGGTGTGGTTGGTTGAGCTATGGAGAGCCCGGTTGTAGTTGTGTTGTACATAGGGGAGGCTCTCATCCCATGTGTGTGGATTCTTTGAGTTGTACATGCACAAAATGTGTACAATCATCTCGTTGACAACCTCTATCTGGCCATCAGTTTGCGAATGGAAAGTTGTGGACTTGGTGAGCTTGGTGTCCAACATCGACCAGAGGTTGGACCAAAATGTACTGACGAACCTAGTGTTCTGATCTGAGATGATATAATGTGGGATCCCAAAGTGTACCCACACTCACTCAAAGAAGAGTTTAGTAGTGGTTCTGCTGTGATATTCTTCTTGCAGGCCATCATAATGGACATCTTCGAGAATCTGTCGAAGACCACAAAAACACAGTTATTGCCATGCTTAGTAGAAGGAAGGCTCGACATGTAATCCATGGAGATGGATTCCCAAGGTCGACTAGGGGTGGGAAGCAAAGTATAGAGGCCTTGCTTCTTAATGGTCGGTTTGGCAATGGCGCAAGTAGTGTAGGACTTGATGTACTTCTTGACATCCTATCGAAGGGTCGTCCAATAGAAATACTTTTGCAGTACTGCCACAGTTTTCTTGACCCCGAAATGCCCAGCGACCGCACTGTAGTGCACCTCCCAAATCATCTTGGCACATTCGCTCGAAGGAACACAAAGATGTCCCAAGTGACATAACAAGACATTCTGAATTTAAAAATTAGGAACTTTCTTACCCTCCAAAAGCGTATTGTATGTGTGGCCAAATTTTGTATCACTTTTGTAGAGAAGCAGCCAATCAAAAGTCTCGTTCCCACAAGAGTTGAGAACCATGGTTAGCGCCATGATAGGGGGTTGGATGAGGTAGTCTGCAACATTATTAGTGATTCCTTTCTTGTAATTAATGTTCAAATGAAACTGTTAGAGGTATGTGGACCACTTCTGATGGTGATAATTCTACAACTTCCCTTGTGTTTGTATGAACTGCAAGGGTCGATGGCCTGTGTGGATGACCGTTTCCTTTCCCAAAATGTAATTCTTACATTGTCAGCAAGCTTGCATAATGGAATACATATCCTTGTCATAAGTGGTATACTTTTGGACTGTGTCGGAAAGTGTCTCACAGTGATATGCCACTGGATTCTCCTATTGAGTAAGGACTACCCCAATAGCATAGTTGGAGGCATTTGTCTCGATCTCAAATGGTTGTTGCAAGTCTGGTAATGTGTGCACTGGTGCAGAGCAGAGACGATGCTTCAAATGGTCGAATTCCATCTGTTGATATTTATACCAAAATAATTTTTCTTTCTCTCCTCCCTTGGTGACTTGACTCAAGGTCCAAGTGATATGAGATAATCCCAACACAAACCTGCGGTAGAAATTGGCAAGACCCAAAAATATGGGGAGCTCCGTTAGGGTGGTTGGGACTGGCCAATCTCGAATGACTTGGATCTTGGCCGGATCCACATGCACCCCCCGTTCATCAATAATGTATCCCAGATACTGAACCTGGGTCATGCCAAAAGTGCACTTCTCCAAATTCGCACACAACTTGTGTTGTCGCAGTGTTTGGAAGACTTGTTGGATGTGGTGGAGGTGCTCTTCCCAAGTCTGGATGAAGATCAGAATGTCATCCAAGTACACCACTACAAATGATTTCATGAATGGTCGCAAGATGTCGTCCATTAGTCTCATGAAGGTTGCAGGGGCATTCGTCAACCTGAAAGGCATGACCAGCCATTCGAAAAGGCCCTCCTTGGATTTGAAGGAAGTCTTCCAAACATCAAAGGGTTTGATTGGTACCTGGTGATACCCAGAATTCAAGTTGATATTGCTGAAATATTTTGCCCCCTTGAGTTGGTCTAGAAGGTCATCAATCTATGGGATCGGGTACCTATTCCGGACAAAGATTTTTTTCAATGCCCGATATTCAATGCAGAGTCTCCAAGTCCCATCCTTCTTCTGCACCAGCACGATCAGGCTCCCACAGGGTGATGAACTCAGCCAAATGTGACCTTTCTGCAACAACTCCTGAATCTGCCTCTTGATTTCTTCATTCTCTAGAACAGAGCACCGATAGATCAGTCTATTGGGAAACGACACACTTGGGGTCAGATCGATGGGGTTCTTGACATGATAGTGTAGAGGCACCCCTGTGGGGGAGGTGAAGATGTCCTCGTACTCCTCCATGACCTTATCCATCTATTTTTTTCGTGAAAAGGGGCCCTGTCTAGAGGTTGTGGCCGCAATCTTCTTCTTTCCCTGAGGGCAAATCATCAGGAAAACAAATTTCCTGATTTTGGCAATGAGCTTACTGCATTATTTTGCAATAACCAAAGAGATGGCTATAGGCGGTGCTATTTCCGGAATCTTGTACAACTTATTGCCCAAAGTAATAATAATAGCACGAGGTCTAGCCTCATACACAGCATGTCACTTCCAGAAGTATGGTTGGCCTAATAATACATGAGAAACATCAAGAGGATAAATGTCACATAATACATCATCCGTGAAGGGCTTGATTCTGTAGGGAAGGTGACATTGTTGGCTTACACGGAGGTCCCGTCCTTGGTGCAGCCACCCGATGGTGTCTGGTTGTGGGTGTGTTGTGGTTGGCAAGACCAGCCGTTTCACGACCTATACTGAGATGAGGTTCTTTTGGCTCCCTCTGTCGACAACGAACTGCAATGGGTAACCCTTTACCCACATCTTGGAATGGAAGATGCGCTCTGCCTCCTCTGGATCTTTTGGTTCCTTCTTTTGGATCTTAGTGGTGGAAACGGTGGCATTGGGCTCTGCATCGATAATCTGCTTCGCCATGTGATTCCCCTTTTCGAGTTCTGATTCAGAGTTGGAGCCTACATCCGATTCAAAAGCCTTCAACTCGGCTACTAGTGACTTCTTGGTCCAACACTCACTTATGTTGTGAGTGGAGCTCTTATGGAACTCACACCACTTCCCCGTGTCCTTTTCTGTCGTCGTGATATTGTTCTTTTCTTGAGACTTTGGCAGGTTGTCCTAGGTCTCCCCGCCTTGGCTTGGTCCTTTTTTCGACAGTTTGGGGGTACCTTTCCCTTGGTTCTGATTCGCAAACCCAAAGTCTCGCTTCTTCTGTTTGAACTTCTGCTCAATCTTGGCAGCATACTGGTATGTCGCACCAAGCAAGGAGATGTTGAGGAACTACATTTCCTATTGAATGTATCTATGAAGGAAACTCTGATACTTTAACACCAAATGTTCCTCTGAATCTTTGATACCCAAATTTGTGCATAGGGTATGGAGCAGATTCGTCAACTCTTGCACATCTTGTTCTCTTTGCTGCCACAACGTAGTCCATTGTATGTATTTGTCCTCATAGCTCCCCATGGGATACTATTTTTCCTTGATAGCGTCTTGGAAAGAATTCCAAGTGGGTACGACTGAGAATAGAGAGGGTTCCCCCTCGCTCTATTTATCCTAATAGGTTTCCCACCAGTCCTTGGCATGGGGTGCGGCTTTAAGGAGTGAAAAAATAATCCTTTCTCAGTCAGAAAAGTCATGAACCGAGATTCAACCATATATCAATGCCATCTACATCTATTTGGCCCTCAAATATGGGAATGTCAAAGTTTATGTAGATGTGTTGCCAGTAGGCAGTCGTTGAAGGATCTGGGCAAAGCTGTCCATATTCGCTTTCCTTTGTTTCTCGAGGGCCTCCTTGAGCAATAATTTGATAGGATATCCTGCTCCCTCATCTTTCTTTTCTTCCCCCATTGGTGGTCATCGGGGTTTGTGAGGCTGATCTTGCAACGGTTCAACCAGATTGAGCCCTAACTCCTTATACCCTGATCTCGTTGGGGACATGCAAAGAAGGATCGAGAAAGAGAAGACTGCTCTGATACCACTGATCTGTATTTATGCAGGAACACAATGAAATATAGAAATACACATAAACGCAGATATGCAGCAGAAGTAAAACTTCATTTCATTAACAACAAATGAATGAAATATGCTTACAGACAGAATGGAAATAAAATAGCTCGGGCATTGGTCGCTTATCTCTGAGAAGAGATGTGGCAGCTACTAGCCTATGAACAATGTGTTGCAATGAGGCTCGAAGGCCTATATATTATTGAGAAAAAATGGAAAACCCTAAACATCCAAAAACCTAACCCTGGGAGATGAAACGCCAGAATATGGGCCCCTTGGGGTAAATTGGTACATCAATTTCCTGGGGCTGTAACTTTGGCATACTATCTCTGTTTGACGCACATGATACATTGTTAGAAAGATCTATCTGAGGGATACACTGCTGATAGCGAATATTGAGTCTAGAATAGACTCATTTTTTCCGCAACATTGACGCCCAAAAAATGTTGTTTAGGGCCTCAAAGCGGCTCCAGAAGTTCAGGACCCGAAAACGGCTAAAAATAGTAAATTGTGATACAATTAAGGAAACTAAAAAATTGAACGAAAAAATGGTGTGTGTCCAAGTGGAATAGACGGGTGGCCACCAATATCCACCTGGATTATTCCTCCCCCCTTAGGAAGAAATGGTCACCATTACGTTGAGTTCCTCCATGAGATGAGGAAACTTCTGCTGAGCTTGGTCCCTGGTGAGCCACTTGCCCTGGTGAAGGAGTTGGCCTGCTTTGACAACTCGATATAGATGGATCCTCTGCTGGTGGGTGTTCTTGATTTGTGTGTCCATAATCCGATCATTTGTGGATTGTTCCATGCAATCTGGGATTAAATTTGTTGGTGTGAGTTGTTCTGCCATGTTGGATGTGTGCAGTAGAGGTGGAAAGTAGGGTCGAAGGTGGTCAACATTGAACACTGGGTGCAGACCAAAGAATGGTGGAATATTCAGCTCAAATTCATTGCCGCCTACAGCCTTGATGATGGTGTATGGACCATATTGGAGTAGGCCAATCTTGTGGTAGGGTCCAGCGAGGTGATCCTTTTGCAAATGTAGCCAAACTTTATCGCCCACTTGGAAGTTGTGTGGCACCCGATGTTGATCATGTCACTTATTGTAATTAGAATTAGCTCTGTCCAAGATGTCATGAACCTGTTGGCGGATGTGCTCAATGCGCTCAATGAAGTTGTTTGCCTTGTCAGCATTGGACTGGACATGGGTTGAATCTGCCTGAGTAACCACAAATGGCATGGCTACGTCAATGGGACATAGTCACTGGAATCCCAATCCCACCTGAAAGGGGCTATGGCTAGTTGAGCTATGGAGAGCCCGGTTATAGTTGTGTTGTACATAGGGGAGGCTCTCATCCCATGTGTGTGGATTCTTTGAGTTGCATATGTGCATAATGTGTACAATCATCCGGTTGACGACCTCTGTCTAGCCATCAGTTTGCAGATGGAAAGTTGTGGACTTGGTGAGCTTGGTGTCTAGTATCAACCAGAGGCTAGACTAAAATGTACTGACGAACCTGGTGTCCCGATTTGAAATGATATACTGAGGGATCCCAAAGTGTACCCACACTCGCTCAAAGAAGAGTTTAGCAGTGGCTTCTCCTGTGATATTCTTCTTGCAGGCCATCATAATGGACATCTTCAAGAATCTGTCGAAGACCACAAAAACACAGTCATTTCCATGCTTAGTAGAAGGAAGGCTCGACATGTAATCCATGGATATGGATTCCCAAGGTCGACTAGGGGTGGGTAGCGGAGTATAGAGGCCTTGATTCTTGATGGTCGGTTTGGAAATGGCGCAAGCAATGTAGGACTTGACGTACTTCCTGACATCCTGTTGAAGGTTTGGCCAATAGAAATACTTTTGCAGTACTACCACGGTTTTCTCAACCCTGAAATGCCCAGCGACCTGACTATAGTAAGTCCCCCAAATCATCTTGGCATGCTCACTTGAAGGAACACAAAGATGTCCTAGGTGACATAGCAGGACATCCTGGAGGTGGAAATTAGGAACTTTGTTACCCTCCAAGAGCGTATTTTATGTGTGGTCGAATTTTGTATCACTTTTGTAGAGAAGCGGTCAATCGGAAGTCTCGTGCCCACAAGATTTGAGCACCATGGTTAGCGCCATGATAGGGGGTCGGCTGAGGCAGTCTGCAACATTATTGGTGCTTCATTTCTTGTACTTAATGTTCAAATGAAATTGTTGCAGGTATGTGGACCACTTCCGATGTCGATCGTTCTGCAACTTTGCTTGTGTCAGTATGAACTGCAAGGGTTGATGGTTTGTGTGTATGATCGTTTCCTTTCCCAAAATGTAATGCTTCCATTGTCGGCAAGCATGCACAATGGAATGCATCTCCTTATCATAAGTGGGATACTTCGGTACTGTGTCAGAAAGTGTCTCACTGTGATATGCCACTGGATGCCCCTGTTGAGTAAGGAATGCCCCAGTAGCATAGTCTGAGGCATCTGTCTTGATCTCAAATGGTTGTTGCAAGTCTGGTAATGTGAGCACTGGTGTAGAGCAGAGACGATGCTTCAAATCATCGAACGCCTTCTGTTGAGATTAAGACAAAAAGAATTTTTCTTTCACTCCTCCCTTGGTGACTTGACTTAAGGTCCAAGTGATATGAGAGAATCCCAACACAAACTTGCGGTATAAATTGGAAATACCCAAAAGGTTGCAGAGCTCTGTTAGGGTGGTTGGGGTTGGCCAATCCTGAATGACTTGGATCTTGGCTGGATCCACATGCATCCCCCACTCATCAATAATGTATCCCAAATACTGAACCTAGGTCATGCCAAAAGTGCACTTCTCCAATTTGGCACACAACTTGTGTTTCTGTAGTGTTTGGAGGACTTGTCGGATGTGGTGGAGGTGCTCTTCCCAAGTCTATCTAAAGATCAGAATGTCATACAAGTACACCACTACAAATGCATTGGTGAATGGTTGCAATATGTTGTCCATTAGTCTCATGAAGGTTGCAGGGGAATTCGTCAAACCGAAAGGCATGACCAACCATTCGAAAATCCCCTCCTTGGATTTGAAGGCAGTCTTCCACACATCAGAGGGTTTGATTGGTACCTGGCGATACCCAGACTTCAAGTCGATATTGCTGAAATATTTCACCCCCTTGAGTTGATCCAGAAGGTCATCAATCTGTGGGATCGGGTACCTATTCCGGAAAATGATCTTGTTCAGTGCCCGATAGTCAATGCACAGTCTCCAAGTCCCATCCTTCTTCTGAACCAACACGATCGGGCTCCCACAGGGCGATCAACTAGGCCGGATGTGACCTTTCTGCAATAGCTCCTGAATCTGCCTCTTGATTTTGGCATTCTCCATAACAGAGCGTCGATAGATCGGTCCATTGGGAAACGACGCACCTGGGGTCAGATCGATGGGGTGCTTGACTTGGCAGTGTAGAGGCACCCCTGCAGGGGAGGTGATGATTTCCTCGTACTCCTCCATGACGTTATCCATCTGTTGATGTCGTGAAAAGGGTCCCTGTCTGGAGGTTGTGGCTACAATCTTCTTATTTCCCTGAGGTAGATCATCAGGAAAACAAATTTCTTGGTTTTGACAATGAGCTTACTGCATTTTTTTGAAGTAACAAGAGATGGCTTTAGGCAGTGCTATTTCTGGTATCCTGTACAACTTATTTCCCAAAGTAATAATAATAGCACGAGGCCTGGAATCATACACAGCATGTCGCTTCCACAAGTATGGTTGGCCTAATAATACATTAGAAACATCAAGGGGCGAAATGTCACATAATACATCATCCGTGAAGGGCTTGATTCTGTAGGGAAGGCGACATTGTTGGCTTACACAGAGGTCTCGTCCTTGGTGCAGCCACCCAATGGTGTATGGTTGTGAGTGTGTTCTGGTTGGCAAGCCTAGCCATTTCACGACCTCTACTGAGATGAGGTTCTTATGGATCCCTCTGTCGAACATGAACTACAATGGGGAACCCTTTACCCACATCTGGGAAAGGAAGAGGTGCTCTAACTCCTCTGGATCTTCTGGTTCCTTCTTCTGGATCTTCGTGGTGGCAATAGTGGCATTGGGCTCCACATCAATAATCTTCTTCCCTCTGTCATTCCCCTTGTCGGGTTCTGATTCAGAGTTGGATCCTGCATCCGATTTAGAAGCCTTCAACTCGACTACCAATGACTGCTTGGCCCGACACTCACTTGTGTTGTGAGCGGAGCTCTTATGGAACTCACACTACTTCCCCGTGTCCCTTTTTGGATTCATGATGTTGTTCTTTGCTTGTGTCTTTGGCAGGTTGTCCTGGGCCTCACCGCCTTGTCTTGCTCCTTTGTTAGGCAGTTTGGGGGTACCTTTCCCTTGCTTCTGATTCATAGACCCAAAGTCTTGCTTCTTCTGTTTGAACTTCTGCTCAGTCTTGGCAGCATACTGGTATGCCGCACCAAGAGAGGAGATGTTGAGGAACTCCATTTCCTCCTGAATGTATCTATGAAGACAAATTTGGTACTTTAACACCAAATGTTTCTTTGAATCTCTGATACCCAACTTTGTGCCTAGGGTATGGAACATATTCGTCAGCTCTTTCACATCTTGGTCTCTTTGTTGCCGCAACATAGTCCATTGTATGTATTTGTCCTCATAGCTCCCCATGGGATAATATTGTTCCTTGATGGCATCTCGGAAACAATTCCAAGTGGGTACGACTGAGAACAGAGAGGGTTCCCCCTCACTCTGTTGCTCCCAGTAGGTTTCCCACCAGTCCTTGACATGGGGGGCGGATTTAAGGAGTGAAAAAATAATCCTTTCTCAGTCGGAAAAGTCATGAACCGAGAAATATCCTTCTAGAAGATTCAACCATATATCAACTCCATATTCATATATTTGGCCACCAAATATGGGAATGTCAAAGTTTACTTGTACCTTAAAAGGAGTGGGGCCTCCAGAGTGGTTGTTGGATGTAGATGTGCTGCCAGTGGGCAGTCGTTGAAGGATCTGGTTAAAGTTTCCCATAATCACATTCTTTTGTTTCTCGAGGGCCTCCTTGAGAAATAATTTGATAGGATCTCCTGCTCCCTCATCTTTATTTTCTTCCCCCATGGGCGGCCGTCGGGGTTTGTGAGGTTGATCTTGCAACGGTTCAACCATATTGAGCCCTAACTCCTTATACCCCGATCTCGTTGGGGACATGCAAAGAAGGATCGAGAAAGTGAAGACTGCTCTGAAACCACTGATCCGGATTTATGCAGGAACAAAATGAAATAAAAAAATACACATACACGTAGATATGTAGTGGAAGTAAAACTTCATTTCATTAACAACAAATCACTAAAATATGCTTATAGACAGAATGGAAATAAAATAGCTAGGTTGTTGGTAGCTTATCTCTGAGAAGAGATGTGGCGGGTACTGGCCTATGAAATCTATGTTACAATGAGGCTCGAAGGCCTATATATTATTGAGAAACAATGGAAAACCCTAAACATCCAAAAACCTAACCCTGGGAGATGAAATGCCAAAATATGGGCCCCATTGGGGTAAATTGGTACATCAATTTCTCGGGGTCGTAACTTTGGCATACTATCTTCGTTTGATGCACATGATACATCGTTAGAAAGATCTATCTGAGGGATACACTGCGGACAGAAAATATCGAGTCTAGAACGGACTGATATTCGCCGCAACATTCATGCCCAAAAAATGTCGTTTAGGGCCTCAAAACCGCTTCGGAAGTTCAAGACCCGAAAAACTGCTAAAAATAGTAAATTGTGCTACAATTAAGGAAAATGAAAAACCAAAAGAAACAATAGTGTGTGTCCAAGTGGAATAGATAGGTGGCCACCCATATCCACCTAGATCATTCCTCCCCCCTTAGGAAGCAATGGTCCCCATTGCGTTGACTTCCTCCATGAGATGAGGAAACTTCTGTTGAACTTGGTCCCTGGGGAGCCACATGCCCTGGTTAAGGAGTTGGCCTGCTTTGACAACTCAGTATAGCTGGATCCTCTGCTGGAGGGTGTTCTTGATATGTGTGTCCATAATCCGATCGATTGTGACTTGTTCCATGCAATCTGGGTTTAACTCTGTTGGTGTGAGTTGTTCTGCCATGTCGGATGTTTCCAGTAGAGGTGGAAACTAGGGTCGAAGGTGGTCGACATTGAACACTAGGTGCAGACCAAAGAATGGTGTAATAGTGAGATCAAAGGCATTTTCCCCTACAACCCTGGTAATGGTGTATGGCCCATATCGGAGTGGGCGAATCTTGCGGTAGGGTCCAGCGAGGCGCTCCTTTTTCAAATGTAGCCACACTTTGTCACCCACCTGGAAGTTGTGTGGCACCCGATGTTGATCATGTAGCTTCTTGTACTTAGCATTGGCTCTGTCCAAGATGTCATGAACCTGTTGGCAGATGTGTTGAATGCGCTCAATCAAGTTGTTTTCCTTGTAATCCTTAGACTAGACATGGGTTGAATCTGCCTGAGTAGACGCAAATGGCATGGCTACGTCAATGGGACATAGTGGCTGGAATCCTAAGACCACCTGAAAGGGGTTGTGGTTGGTTGAGATATGGAGAGGGAATTTGTAGCTATATTGTACATAGGGGAGGCTCTCATCCCATGTACGTGGATTCTTTGAGTTGTACATGCGCAAAATGTGTACAATCATCCAGTTGACGACCTTTATCTCGCCATCCATTTGCAGATGGAAAGATGTGGACTTGGTGAGCTTAGTGTCTAGCATAGACCAGAGGTTGGACCAAAATGTACTAAGGAACCTGCTATGTCGATCTGAGATGATATAATGTGGGATCCCAAAGTGTACCCACACTCGCTCAAAGAAGAGTTTAGCAATGGATTCTGCTTTGATATTCTTCTTGCAGGCCATCATAATGGACATCTTCGAGAATCTATCGAAGACCACAAAAACACAGTCATTTCCATGCTTAGTAGAAGGAAGGCCTGACATGTAATCCATGGAGATGGATTCCTAAGGTCGACTAGTTGTGGGAAGTAGAGTATAGAGGCCTTGCTTTTTGATGGTCGATTTGGTAATGGCACAAGCAGTGCAGGACTTGATGTACTTCCTGACATCCTGTCAAAGGTTTGACCAATAGAAATACTTTTGTAGTACTGCCATGGTTTTCTCGACCCCAAAATTCCCAATGATCTGACTGTAGTGTGCCTCCCAAATCATCTTGTCATGCTCGCTCGAAGGAACACAAATATGTCCAAGGTGACATAGCAGGGAATGTAGGAGGTGAAAATTAGGAACTTGCTTACCCTCCAAGAGCGTATTGTATGTGTGGTCAAATTCTGGATCATGTTTGTAGAGAAGCGACCAATCAGAATTCTTGTGCCCATAAGAGTTGAGCACCATGGTTAGCGCCATGATAGGGGGTCGGTTGAGGCAATCTGCAACATTATTGGTGCTTCCTTTCTTGTACTTAGTGTTCAAATGAAACTGTTGCAGGTATGTTGACCACTTCTTATGGCGATCGTTCTACAACTTCCCTTGTGTCTGTATGAACTGCAAGGGTCGATGGTTTGTGTGGATGACCGTTTCCTTTCCAAAAATGTAATGCATCCATTGTCGGCAAGCCTGGACAATAAAATACATCTCCTTTTCATAAGTGGGATACTTCTGGACTGTGTCAGAAAGTGTCTCAATGTTATATGCCATTGGATTCCCCTATTGAGTAAGGACTGCCCCAATAGCCTAGTCGGAGGCATCTGTCAAGATCTCAAATGGTTGTTGCAAGTCTGGTAATGTGAGCACTGGTGCAGACCAGAGACGGTGCTTCAAATCATTGAATGCCTTCTGTTGAGATTCATACCAAAATAATTTTTCTTTCACTCCTCCCCTAGTGACTTGACTCAATGTCCAAGTGATATGAGAGCATCCCAATACAAACCTGCAGTAGAAATTGGCAAGACCCAAAAAGATGCGGTGCTCTGTTAGGGTGGTTGGGGTTGGCCAATCGTGAATGACTTGGATCTTGGTTGGATCCACGTGCACCCCCTTCTCATCAATAACGTATCCCAGATACTGAACCTGGGTCATGCCAAAAGTGCACTTCTCCAAATTGGCACACAACTTGTGTTGCCGCAGTGTTTGGAGGACTTGTTGGATGTGGTGGAGGTGCTCTTCCCAAGTCTGGCTGAAGATCAGAATGTCATCCAAGTACACCATTACAAATGAGTTGGTGAATGGTCGCAAGATGTCATCCATTAGTCTCATGAAGTTTGCAGGGGCATTCGTCAACCC
>SNQJ01S0028034.1:22934-44816 GCA_010110895.2 Picea sitchensis | reverse complement strand
GGACCAATTGGCAGTGGCACTACTAGATCAGATGTTGAGGTGGATTCAGAGTCCATGTTGCTTGTGATACTCTCCTAAGATTTCGATGAAACTCCGAGTTGTCATAATTCTCTAGGTATTCCATGGTTTTACCCCTCTACATATCAATTTCAAGGAGAAATTATCGCCCGGAGTTTTGGTAGCGATCGTGCTTGCATAATTGGAGGATATATTTTTCCTTGTGCTTTCCTATTAGTTTTCCTTCCACTCAAACCTGCAGTCACCATCAACTGGTTATTAGTCTTAAGACATCTACTCGCCATGCTTCTGAGCTCTTAGTGCCCAAGCAAGTTTCATCTCCTGTATGCACAGTGTGCTACCTAGAAATGATGTTGTCTTTTTTCCCCTGCCTCCTCTACCTTTTGAATTAGATTGTTTTTGACCCAATTTTCAATGACAATTGCAGTGATCTCCTTCTTCACTTTATTACCCCTCAGCTTTTAAGATTTATGAACAGAAAAGGGAGAGAAATTCACAACCATTGTTTCCTAAGCTAGCAGCCAGTTGAGTTAGGGGAGATTCCTGGAAAGGGGTAGCCACTATTCACTGTCTCTTATTGAAGTCTGACTCTTTGTTTCCTGACCATCACTGCACCATAGACCTTTCATATTAAACTATGGAGACTCCTAAGAAGAAGAATTCGCACAAGGGAGGTACTGTGGTGAGAACTGAGCTTGCAAACATACATTTATTCGAGGCAAAGCCCATGGCTAGGGAATTTTTTCAAAGGGTGGGTTGCCTCACTTTCTACCAAAATATGTAGAGGGTTCATCGTGAGGTGGCAAGGTAATTTGCCTTACATTTTGATGGCCTGAAGACTAAGGTAGGGGACCTATAATTTGAGGTGTCTGAGACCTCTATTTCAGCAGCTACAGGGATCCCTATCACTGGATAGAATTAGTTTAAATCCATGTCCTATTGAAATTACTAAGACAACCGACCGGGTGNGGTGTGAATCAGTTGTTACTGTTCTTAAATATTTTTATTCTTCTTAAAATATTGTTGCTCTTCTTCAAATAATAATCAATATTATGCAGGACATGCACAACAAAAATAATAAACATCAATCACACATGTAGTATATATAGAGATAGATATTCACGAGGAAAACCATAAAGGGAAAAAATATCTTCTTCTTCGAATGATAGGAAATCTTTTTACGTTATGTACATCATCTTTCTTTGAGCACCAACTCAATGTGAGACTACCACCTCTGTTTTACAAGCTACAACTTGCTAAGAGATCCACCTCTCTAGTTTCTCTAGCACCCACTAGAAGGAAGCACCAACTCCCTGAGTGTTCCAACACCAACTGGATGGAATCACCAACATGTATAAAAGAGAACAATAGTTCTCCCTTGCAACACCCGAGCACCCTGGTTTTTCTGGATGCAACCAGATGGAAGCTACAACTCTCTTTGTTCAAGAACCTACTTGAACCTCTAAGGAAAGCATCCCTCCCTAGGACCTCCTACAACCCTGAATATAAAAATTTGCTTGAAGAATAGCTTACAACAATATAGATATGTCACTACTTACCATTTCTTCTTTATTCTTCAACTTTTCTCTGCTTTACACTGCTTTTATTCTGCTCATACTTGGCTCGACTTGCTGTCTCATTCCATATGCTCTTCGGTTCTTGTACATTCTTCTCTCTTCACTCTTTATGTTCTGTCCAACTTCTATTTTTCATTTCTGAATTTGATCTCATGCTGTGCATACTGTAATTTTCATTTCTTACAATTCAACTCATTTTTCCAGAGAAAAATAAGCAACCTAACTTAGTCACAGCATTTCACTTTTATCCAATACTCCCAATCGGTTACACCTCCAATCTCCAAAAAACAAAAAAAATAGAAAACGAATCACCAATCACCCAAGAACAATGATTCAGTTAGTATAACTGAATCGTAACTAGTCAAGGAATCATGAAGGAAAATAGTAACCCTTCGATCAGAATATCGATTAATCACCAACGTTGGATTATACACGCAGAGTTACTGAATTTTCAAATGTGTACCTTGCGAACTTTACCTATGCGAACTAGCACTAGGCAAGTTTCTCCCCACATGACCATTGGCTATGACCATACGCCAAGCAAAATGTCATTTCATGATTTCTCATTTTGAGTGATCGACTGTGAGTCACCTTGATTTTCGCAACTCGTGAAACTCCGATGTGGAGCCTAGAAACCCTAACTTCTTCGCTTCTCTTTCACTGATGTGACCATTAATTGTGAATTGGGGCCAAGCACGTTGGGACTTCGCGTTTCGTGAATTTGTGAATCTAGTTTGCAATGTCATATCAACGGTTCAGACTCTCCCTTGGATCGACAACAACGATCAAATCGCGACTTCGCATTTCGCAATGTTAGAGGTTAGCTCACCTCTCTTCTTATGATTCCCAAACTCGTGCTTGCATCAGATCAACGACCCACATCCCTCTATGATCCAATGGCCCATATATTATTGGGACTTCGCATTTCGTGAAGTTGGAGGACTACTCATCTCCCTTCTCCCGAGTTCTGATTTTTCGAAACTTGTTCCAGATCAATGTCCCATGATCCTCAATGATCCGACGACCCAGATCATATCGCAATTTCGCATTTCATGAGGTCCTACAACTTTCACCTTTGACTTTTCTAGTTCGCGAGTTAGTGAAATGTTGATCTCTCGCCCCGTGTCCTCTGAATCCAATGAATCAGATCATTTCATGATTTAGCATTTTGCAGAGTTAGAGGATGGCTCTCAGCCATTATCCTCTTTTCTCAAATCCAACGGATCAGAACTGTACTTCTCCTCTGCACTTCCTCTAGTCATTGGATGTTAATCTAACGGACATCAGGTATTTGGGATTAGTGATCAACAGCCATTGTCGCTCCTCCTTTCTCCTTTGTGCTTCCTTTGGTCATTGGATGCTAATATAACAGACATTGGATATTAAGGATTGGTGATCCAACAGCCACTGTCGCTCCTCTTCCTGATCTTACGCTTCCTCTCGTCTTTGAAGAATTTCTAAGTGGCAAAGGCCTCAACCTTTTTCTTGTTTTCCATCGTCATTGTTATTCTTGCCATGCCATCATTGTTGTTGTTATTTTGTTGTTCTTTCCATCAATGACAAGCATACTCTGCCTTATGTATGTAAACATGCCAACAATCTCTGCCTTTGGCATTGATGGCAACCCTGAAGGACTACACTATTCTGAATAGACATCCAACTGTAGCACATTATTCTTCCTAGATAGCCAACTGTAGCATCCATACCACACCTTTCCTCCCCCTTTGACATCAATGTCAAAGAAAAAATGCTCCCCGCGAGTTGTTGGAGTACTTCTAGGAGGTATCAGATATGCAACCAACACATACTCCCCCTGTCAACTATGAAAGGAAGAACCAAAGCTATATTCACCAAAAATACAATAGATATTTAATAAGTACTCCCCCTGACAAGGTAAACAGATTAGATGAAAGAAGATATAACACCCAACTTCTGACGAAGATATTCAAATGATGTGGTTGCTAATGGTTTAGTAAATATATCGGCTACTTTTTCTATGGAAGGAATATAATTCAGCTGAACAACTCGGTTTGTAACCTGCTCTCTGAGAAAATGGTATTTTATTGGTATATGCGTAGTCTTGGAATGAAGAAAAAGATTCTTGGAGACACTACTGGCATTGGTGTTATCACAATGAATTGGAATTGGATCAGTATAATTTACCTTCAAATCTGCAAGAGTTTGTATCATCCATAAAATCTGAGTGCAACAAGTAGCAACAGCAATGTACTCTACCTCTGTAGTTGTTAAGGAAATAGATCCCTACTTCTTACTAATCCATGCTACTAATGAGTCATCCAGGAAGAATGCACCTCCACTGGTGTTGTTTCTCTCATCCACACAATTTGCCCAATCAACATTTGAATATGCAGTTAATTGAAAATTCTGATTTCTAGGATACCACATGCCATAAGTCATTGTGACCTTCAAATATTTGAATATCCTCTTGACAGCTACTAAATGACTTTGTTTAGGAGCGAATTGATAACGACCTACCATTCCAATCGCTTTCATTATATCAGGATGTGATGTTGTGATGTACAGAAGACTGCCTATCATTGATCGATATGTTCTTTGATCAACATCAGGTGAAATATCATCGTTATTGAGCTTGCAACCAACCACCATAGGTGTACTAACTGAAGAGGAATCATCCATATGAAACTTCTTCAACATCTCTTTCAAATACGTTTCTTGAGAGATAAATAACCCTACAGAACTCTGATTTATTTGTAAACCAAGAAAATATGATAGTTCTCCTATCATGGACATCTCAAACTCAGTTTTCATAGAATTAGCAAACCACTGAACAAAAGATTTATTAGTACATCCAAAAATAATGTCATCTACATAAACCAAAACAACTAATAAATCATCACCTTCAGACTTAATGTATAGACTTTTGTCAACAATACCTTTCTTGAACCCTTTGTCTTGTAAAAATTTGTCCAGTCTATAATACCAGGCTCATGGTGCCTATTTCAATCCATATAAATCCTTTTTCATCTTGCAGACATAGTCAGGTTTATCTGTCAATGAAAATCCTTCAGGTTGCTCCATATATACTTCTTCCTCTAGATCTCCATTAAGAAATGTTGACTTAATATCCATATGATATGCTTTAAAGTTCTTATTACATGAATATGAAAGAAACATTCTTATGGATTCCAATCTTGCCACTGGTGCAAAGGTTTCATCAAAATCCTATCCTTCAACTTGTGCATACCCTTTACAGACCAATCTGGTTTTATTCCTAACAATTTGTCCTTTTTCATTCATTTTATTCTTGAATACCCATTTGGAGCCTATTACATTCTTATCTTCAGGTCTAGGAACAAGTTCTCAAGTGTTGTTCTTCTCAATTTGATCAAGCTCTTCATTCATTTCTCTAATCCAATCATCATGCTTGCTTGCTTCATAAAAAAAAAATAGGTTCAATCATAGATACAAAAGCAATATGAGATTGTTCTAAGTCTTTAATCAATTTTCTTCTTGTCTGAACTCCTTTATTCATATCTCCAATTATTTGATTTTCAGGATGATTCTTTCTAACAATTTTGAGAGGTGGTTTTGTTTCTATTTTCTTATAAGAGTCTGCCTGAGTATTTGTATCTTCCTCTGACTCAGTGTCTTCTCTTTCTGATTCTTGGACATGTTCATCTTCAACTTCAACTATATCTTATGTGGTGGATTCAACACTTCTTACATCTCATACTCGTATTTCTTCATCAACTTTTATGTCAATTATGAAGCCTCTTATTATAGCATCTGTATCCTTTAATGTTTGTAGCATACCCTAAGAATATACATTCATCAGCCCTGCCATCATAGTTACCAATATTTTCATCATTATTCTTGATATAACACTTACTCCCGAAGACTTTAAAATTCTTGATTGAAGCAGGTCTTCCAAACCATAGTTCATAAGGAGTCTTGTCATTGTGTGGCCTAAGATGATATTTGTTAAGAATGTGTACAGTTGTATGAATTTCTTCCACCCAATATGTCTCAGCAACATTCCTTTCATTCATCATTGATCTTTCCATCTACTGAACTAATCTATTATGCCTCTCATCTACTCCATTTTGTTGTGGAGTCCTTGGAATAGTATACTCCCTTTTGATCCCATGTTTATCACAAAACTCTTTGAAGTTCCATGAACTAAACTCTCCTCCTCTATCAGACCTTACTGTCTTCAATATTTTTCCTTTTTGATTCTCAGTCAGAGCCTTAAACACTTTGAATTTTTCGAATGCTTTAGACTTTTCCTTCAAAAAGGCAACCCATGTTAGTCTAGAATAATCATCAATAATCAACATGAAATATTTTTATTTTCCTGTACATTTCTTCCTTGATGGTCCACATAAATCCATATGTACTAATTGAAAAGGTTTTTCTGTTGAAGGAAAGTTCTTAGATTTAAATTGTGTCTAAGTAAGCTTTCCTATTTGGAAAGGTTTACAAACAACATCATATGGCTTTGATATATTTGGAAGGTCTTTCACTGCCCCACTGTTTCTAAGATTCATTATATGATCAAAGTTTAGGTGTCCAAGTCTTCTATGCCATAGACAACTTTCATCGTACTTTCTTAAATGACACTCTTCTTTTTCTTCTTTTAAAACATAGACATTGTTTTCTGTTCTTATGCCTTTTGCAACCAGTTGTCACGAATGTTAAATTAAATATTATTTTATAATGGTCAATTAGAAATTAGACTTAGGCATTAATAAAGTCAAAGTGACTTTTGGTTAATTTATTTTCTTTTAGGTTAGATATTTGCTTTTAGGTTAAATTTTCACTTTATCCCACATTCATAAAGTGGTTTGACTCTACTTGATTGTAACTTATATAAGAAATCTATTTGCTCTCTTATTTCATTGATTGAATAAAGATATATAACCTTATTCAAGTTATCTTGGTTTCTGTGTGTGCTCGATTTACGTTACATGGTATCAGAGTGAGGTTAGGGCCACAGAGTATGGGAGCACGTGAAAACCTAGGGGTTGTTTCCGGTAGTGATGGATCGATGGATCGCCAGTGTAGCACACTCAAGGATCCGAAAGGTTTTTGGATCAACCTGAGCCGGGTTCATTTGATTTTTTGGTTTTAAAAGCCAGAGTGTTGGTATTTTGCCATTATTTATCTGCTAAGTTCAGTATTTTATGATCATCTATGGCTACATTGAACAACATCCTGTTGGAAGGCAACCAAAATTTCTCTTGGAAGAACTACAATACCTGGAAGCAACACATGTTGGCCATTTTTGCGTACTGGTGCCTGTCAGATGTTGTTTTGGGCACAAGTCCTCATCCCACGATTGCAAGTAAAGACTAGGACAAGTTTGATGGCCAAGACAGAGAGGCCATGATGTTGATAAAATTTTCTATGACAAATGAGATGCTACCTGAGGTTCAGAATTGGAAGATTGTTGCAACGATATGGAAACAATTGAAAGAGACCCATGAGATTTCAGATAAGAGTTGAGCGTTATTTTTAAATAATATGTTGTCTCGATCAAGGTGATTGAGGGTGCATCTCTCCAAGATCACTTACTCAATATCAAGGACATCTAGGAGCAGTTGGAGGTGATTGGTCAGAAGATGGCAGAAGAGGACATGGTGGTGATCACGCTGAAAATCTTGTCAGGGTCCTACGAGCACTTCATTGAGACCTTGAACATCATAGCTATAGATGTTGACCTGAAGTTTGGAGAGCTATCCAATAAGATCTTGTAGCAGGACAGGTAAAAGAAGCAGTTTGGGAGCAGCAGTGAGACAAAGGGTTCATAGCAGGCCATTGTAGCCAAAGCTAAAGGCAAAGGCAAATGGACAAGGAAACCAGGTCTAGGCAATGATGAGGATGCCACCAAAAGCCTGAATACCATCACTTGTCATTAATGTGGCAAGACTGGCCATATGAAGAATCATTGCAGAAAGCAGTTGGTAGATCAGAAGCACAACCATGGAGGGTCTCAGCAGAAGGCCCATGTCGTAGAGCACACAGAGGAGAATGAGGCAGTATTCTATGCCTTTATGGCATGTACACAAGAAGATCAGTCCAAGTCATCTTCTTGGTTTGCCGATTCAGGCGCATCCAGGCATTTCACCAATCAGACAGATTGGTTCACAAAGTTTACAACTAGTCCATCCAAAGACTCGGTGATCTTCAGTGGAGACGAGGAGTATAATATAGTCGGCAAGGGGAATGTTCAGATTTCCTTCGGAGGAAATATGCTTATGTTTCTCAATGTCGACTATGTGTCAGGTATGGAGCTTAATCTACTCTCAGTTAGTCAGATTATGAGGCACTCTCCTCACTTGGATGTCAACTTTAGCAATCACAAGTGCTATATCGTTGACAAGAATACCAAGAAGATCGTTGCTCTTTGTGTGGAGGACCATGGCCTGTTCATATTGGTGGATATTGGGCAAGGCAGAGAGCATGCACTGAAAACGAAGAGTGCATCAGACATCTACACACTATGGCATCAGAGGTATGGGGACCTCAATTTTAACTAGTAGATGGACTTCCAGATATTCAACAGAAGATTCAGGGAGTTTGTGGATCTTGTCAGGAAGGGAAGCAACATTGAGTGCCATTTGATGAAGTACAAGCTTGGAGAGTGCAAAGGGTCCTTCAGTTGGTTCATGCAGATGTATGTGGACCAATGAACATGGCATCAATCACTGGTGCTAGGTATTTCCTTCTGTTTGTTGATGATTTCAGTAGGAAAATGTGGGTGTATTTTTTGAATTTGAAGTCTGACGTGTTTAAATAATTTCAAAACTTTAAAGCATTAGTCGAGAATGAGTCAGGTTGTCATATTACCTCTCTTAGATCTGATAATGGTGGAGAATTTTGCTCCAAAGACTTCAATAATTTTTGTGCTAAACATGGGATCAAGAGACAATACACCACACCCTATACTCCACAATAGAATGGGGTGGTTGAAAGGCAAAACCGCACTATCACAGAGATGTCCAGATGTATGTTTTAGAACAGGTGTGTATTTGTTGAATAGATCTCCCACAATGGCGGTAAAGTAGAAGACTCCAGAGGAAGAATGGTCTAGAAAAAATCCCAAAGTAAGTCACTTTAAGGTCTTTGGTTCTATTGCTTACACTTGGATTCCAGCTGCAAAACAAACCAAGTTAGATCTGAAGAGTAAGAAGATGATGTTGACAGGGTACAGTGACACCCATAAAGCTTACAGATTAGTTGATTTTGACACTGATAAGGTGATATTTAGAAGAGATGTTGTTGTTGATGAGGAGGTTGGACCCTTCCATACTCCTCCCGCATTTAGAGTTACTGAGCAGCTAGAAGTCATTGAATATTCAGGTGTCAAGCTTCTGATAGCTCCACCTAAAAGGGGGAAAGATTATGAGCATGATGATGAGGTGTCAGAACATGATGAGTCTCCTATTTCAGTCAGATCAGTACATTCTGAAGCAGGAAGCCCAAGTCATGGTGGAAATACTGACTTGGCAGCCAGGGATTCCAAAAAACCCAAGTGGTGTCACAACACCATTGGAGATGTTCAGATAGGAGAGATGATCAAGGGAATATCATCATGAGGTAAGAGTAAACAATAGACTAACACAGTCAACTTTTCTCTTATGGCCAATATTCAGGAGATCTATGAGCCTCAAGTATTCAAGGAAGAAAAAGAAAGACCTGAATGGGAAAAGGCCATGGAGGTCGAACATGAAAGTTTGATGAAAAATCAGAGTTTGGATCTCACAGATCTTCCATCAGAGAAGAAACCCATTGGCCACAAATGGGTGTACAAGGTCAAGTACAACGAAGATGGTACACTTGACAAGTACAAAGCACGATTAGTTGCGAAAGGATTCTCTCAGCAAGAAGGCATTGACTATGAGGAGACTTTTGCTCCTACAACGAAGATGAGCACTATTTGTCTTGTTCTAGACATGGTAGCACATCAAGGCTAGAAGGTCCACCAGATGGACGTGAAAAGTGCCTTCCTCAATGAAGATTTGAAGGAAGTGGTATACATGTGCCAACCAGAGGGTTTTCTGCTTGCAAGGAAGAAGCATCTAGTTTGTAGACTAAAGAAGGCTCTATATGATTTGAAACAAGCACCAAGGGCATGGTACATCAATATTGACATGTATTTGGTTCAATAAGGGTTCCAGCAGAGTCCTTCAGATTCCAACTTATATGTCAAAAGAGTTGGTAATGATATCATTCTTTTGGTTGTTTATGTGGATGATATCATTATTACAGCTAGTGAGGAAGATGCAATTACATGGATCAAATCCAACATGAGTAGAGAATTTGACATGACAGATCTAGGTCTCCTACGGTATTGTCTAGGTGTAGAAGTTTGACAAACAGGGAGCTGCATTTTTGTCTCACAAGCAAAGTATGTCAGGATTTTGTTGGATAAGTTCAGGATGGAGGATTTCAAAATATCCTCTACACCTATGGAGAAAGGGCTTAAACTTTCATCCAATACTGACTCAAAGGCAGTCAGTGAGTCACTATATAGATAGCCAGTGGACAACTTGATATATCTTACAACCACTAGACCTGATCTGATTTTCACTGTGAGCTTCATTTCCAGATTTATGACAACGTCGAAAGTAGAGCACTGGACAATAGCAAAGCGAGTGCTGAAATATGTGAAATGGACACTTGACTTTGGTATTTTGTACAGCATGAGCAAAGACCTAAGGTTGTGTGGGTATACAGATTCAGATTGGGCAGGTTTTGTTGATGACAGAAAATTCACTTCTGGATATGTCTTCAGCCTTGCCACGGGTGTAGTCACATGGACCAGCAAGAAACAACATGCAGTCTCCCTTTCATCGACAGAAGCAGAGTATCAAGGAGCATTGAAAGGTGCATGCGAGGTAGTTTGGCTCAGGAGGATGTTATCAGATATGCATATGCAGCAGAGAGAGCCTACACCCTTGTTCTGTGACAATCAAGGGGTAATGAAACTTGCCAAGAATCCAGTCTTCCACGANAGAATCCAGTCTTCCACGAGCGTACCAAACATGTTGATACACACTGTCACTTCATCAAACAACTTGTAGAAGATGGAACTATTGAGCTGCAGTATTGTCCTATAGAGGATCAAATTGCAGACATTTTCACCAAGTCTTTGGGTCCCGAAAAGCATGTAAAATTTTGAAAGAAACTTGGTGTAGTGAGTATATTGACCATTAAGGGTGGGTGTTAAATTAAATATTAGTTTATGATGGCCAATTAAAAATTAGACTTAGGCATTAATAAAGTCAAAGTGACTTTAGGTTAATTTATTTTCTTTTAGGTCAGATATTTGCTTTCAGGTTATATTTTCACTTTATCCCACATTCATAAAGTGGTTTGACTCTACTTGATTGTAACCTATATAATAAAGTTATTTGCTTTCTTATTTCATTGATTGAATAAAGACAGATAACCTTATTCAAGTTATCTTGGTTTCTGTGTGTGCTCGATTTCCGTTACACCGAATTCACGGATTTTATTCTACAATATTTAGAAGTAAAAACAACTTCACATCCTCTGTCACAAACTTGACTGACACTAAGAAAATTATGTTTCAGACCATCTACAAACAACACATATTGAACTTTCCCTTTTCCATTACTCGGACTTACCATTCCTTTACCTTTTATTTTTCCTGGTGCATCATTTCCAAAAGTTACATTCCCTGATTTGCTTTCACTTAGAGTTAGAAACATGCTTTTGTCTCTAGTCATATGTTTTGAACATCCACTGTCAATATACCAGGGGTTCTTTTTTCTTTGAGCTGACAACACTAATCCACACTAGTCATCTTCTTTCTTCTTCTAAACCTTGAAATTTCCAACAGCGGGATTCAAATCTGGATTATAGTTCCTTAAGCGACAATATGTAGCTTTATGTCAATAATTATGGCAGGAGTAACATTATGGTTCACTGAATAAAGGATCATAACAATTTTTATGCTTGACCTGTGCCTTTTCACCAGCCATCACATGATTTGCAGTCTGTGGTTGTTTGTTACTTGGATGTCTCATTCTTTGTTGTGGCAGATATTTATCCCTTGAGTGTCTTGATTTCTCATATCTAAATCTTAAATAACAGTTTACAGCTTTGTGACCAAAGTCAGAACAAATATATATATATATATATCCATAGAAAAATCCTTTGTACCTTAGAAAAATCCTTTGTACCTGGAAAATGGTTGTATTCTCTGAGCGAGTCGATTCCTTCCTTGCTATTAATTTCTTTGAGCAAAGGGTGTGTTTTTTTTATTTCTTTGATGTATAGATTCGGTTTTGGTATTTTTTTCTTTCACTCCTCCTTGGCGATTGATTATCTTCCTTTGTTTATGCAGAATGGTTGTTGTCAATGATTGTAGATTTTACAAATTTGATGGATTCTTTGTTACTTGACTGACCACTGCTTGATCCTTCTTCATAACCTAAACCAGTTTTTAACTTTGGATTCCTTTGTTGATTGAGAATGGTGGCTAATCCTTCTGAAGATTTAATGCTTGTCATATTATGATGGTATAAGACCTGGAATTTCTCTAGATCTTTTCTGACAACCACTCTTTCAGCTTCCAGATCTTCACATCTTACCTTCTTCGCTGCTAATTGCTATTTTAGAATATATTATACTTTATTTTCTTCTTCTAATTGTAATTTTAATAAAACAAAATATTCACTTGGTTCTTTACCATTCTTTTCAAAATGCATCAACAATTGTTTTTGTTTTCTCTTCTTAAATCTCAGTCTGTCAATTTCTTCCAAAGCACTAATTAATTCACCTTCCATATCCACCACAGATTCTTCATCATCCATGTCACCTCCTGTGTGTTCATAGTCAAGATATCCCATATCCATAAAAATAAAATCATTCACTTTGTCTTCACAAGATGAATCGCTATCTATGTCTTCTGAGGAATCGTTATTGTTTGCACACAAACTTTTGTTTTTACTATATTTCTTAAATTTGTATTTCTTTTCATCATCAAAGTTCTGGTCCTTTTTCTTGTGAGGACACTTAGATGCAAAATGACCTATCTTTCCACTGTTAAAAAATTTGAAAGGTAGCTTGCCTTGGTATTTTCCTGATCCTTTCTTTAACCTTCGCACAAATTTTGCCTCAATATCATCTAATTTTGAATTAGTATTCTTGTCTACCTTAAAATATGCTTCTCTAGTGGTGGATTTATCTTTGCTAATTCTCATTTTATATGCAACTAGATTTCTTAGGATTTGATCAATAGACAGAGTTTTAAGATCATTTAGTTCTTCTATTGCAGAAACTTTTGGATTAAATCTATCAAGCAAAGATCTTAAAATCTTCTAAACTAAGAATGCGTCTTCAATCTTCTCACAAAGACCCTTCATAGCATTCACAATATCTTCAACTCTTAAAAATACTTTCTAACTGTTTCATCCTCATTCATCTTTAGTTGTTCAAATTTCAATCTATATGTATGAATTTTGGCATCTTTTACTTTCTCATTTCCTTCATAACTGCTAATATGTTTATCCCACATTGCTTTGGCGGATTCAAGATGAATCACCTTTAGAAACTCAGCTTCAACAAGCCCACTCAAGATAACATTCATTTCCTTTGCATTGAAGCTAAATTCTAACTTATCATCTTTGGAAGCTAGCACAACAAGCTTTATATATCCAGTCTCTACTACATCAGAAACATCAGCACCTAAGGCTATTAAGTATGTTCTCATTCTTACTTTCCAGAAGGCAAAATTTGTTCCATCAAACAAAGGAGGCTTATTGGTTGAAGTCCCTTCATGACTTGTCATGTTTAAGCTTATATATATACCTTTAAACAAAAGGATCATGCTTTGATACCAATTGTTGGAATTACTAAGACCACTGAGAGGGGGAGGGGGGGAATCATTTGTTACTATGCTTAAACATTTTTATGCTTATTAAAATATTGTTGCTCTTCTTCAAATAATAATCAAGATTATGCAGGATATGCACAACAAAAATAATAAACATCAATCACACATGTAGTATAAACGGAGACAAATATTCACGAGGAAACCCATAAAGGGAAAAAACATCTTCTTCTTTGAATGATAGGCAATTTTTTTATGTCTTGTACATCATATTTCTTTGAGCACCAACTCAATGTGAGACTACCACCTCTGTTTTACAAGCTGCAACTTGTTGAGAGAACCACCTCTCTGGTTTCTCTAGCACCCACTAGAAGGAAGCACCAACTCCCTGAGTGTTCCAACACCANTAGCACCCACTAGAAGGAAGCACCAACTCCCTGAGTGTTCCAACACCAACTAGATGGAAGCACCAACTTCCAGTCACACATGAATCCACCTGTATAACAAAGATCAATAGTTATCCCTTGCACCAGCCGACCACCCTGGTTTTTCTGGCTATAGCCATATGGAAGCTACAACTCCCTGTGTTCAAGAACCTACTTGAACCTCTGAGGACAACAGTCCTCCCTACCACCCTCAATATAAAACTTTTCTTGAATAATAGCTTACAAAAATACATATATGTCACTGCTTACCATTTCTTATTTGTTCTTCAATTTTTCTCTACTTTACATTGCTTTTGTTCTGCTCATACTTGGATCAACTTTTTGTCTCATTCCATCTGCTATTTTTTTGTTCTTCTCATGCTCTTTGGTTCTTGTACATTCTTCTCTCTTCACTCTTTTTGTTCTTCTCATGCTCTTTTGTTCTTGTACATTCTTCTCTCTTCACTCTTTCTTTTTTGTCCAACTTCTATTTTTCATTTCTGAATTTGATCTCATGTTGTGCATACTGTAATTTTCATTTCTTACAGTTCAAATCATTTTTCCAGAGAAAAATTGCCAACCTAACTCAGTCATGACATCTCAATTTTATCCAATACTGAATGGTTACACTTCCAATCTCCAAAACAAAAAAAAGAAACGGAATCGCCAATCACCCAAGAACAATGATTCAGTTAGTATAACTGAATCGTAACTGGTCAAGGATTCATGAAGGAAAATAGTAACCCTTCAATCAGATTATCGATTAATAACCACCATTGGATTATACACGCAGAGTTTCTGACTTTTCAAATGTGTTCCTTGCAAACTTTACCTGTGCAAACTAGCACTAGGCGAGTTTCTCCCCACATGACCACTGGTTGTGACCATACGCCAAATAAAAAGTTGTTTCACGATTTCACATTTTGAGTGATCGACTGTGAGTCACCTCGATTTTCCCAACTCGAGAAACTCCGAGGCGGAGCCTAGAAACCCTAGCTCCTACCCTTCTCTTCCACTGATGTGACCACCAACTGTGACTTGGGGCTAAGCACTTTGGGACTTTGCATTTCATGAATTCATGAATCTAGTTTGTAGTGTCATATCAATGGTCCAGACTCTCCCTTTGATCGATGACTGTGATCAAATCACATTTCACGATGTCAAAGGTTAGATCACCTCTTCTCTTCCTATTCCCAAACTTATGCTTGCATCAGATCAATGGCCCACAAGCCTCTGTGATCCAATGGTCCAGATATTATTGGGACTTCGTGTTTTGCGGAGTTGGAGGACTACTCACCTGCGTTATCCCGACTTCCAATTTTTCAAAACATTCTCTAGATCAATGTCCCACGATCCTCAGTGATCCAACGGCCCAGATCATATCGCAATTTCACATTTCGGGAGTTCCTACAACTCTCACCTTTGACTTTTCTAGTTCGCGAGTCAGCAAAATGTTCATCTCTCACCATGTGTCATCTAGATCCAACGACTCAGATCATTTCGCGATTTCACATTTCACGGAGTTAGAGGATGGCTCTCGGCCATTATCCTCTTCACAGTTATACTAGATCCGACGATTGTTGGTCCTCAGTGCTTAGATCCAACGGATCAGAATTATAATTCTCCTCTGCGCTTCCTATGGTCATTGGACGCTAATCTAACGGGCATCGGGTATTCGGGATTGGTGATCCAACGACCATTGTCGCTCCTCCTTTCTCCTCTGCACTTCCTTTGGTCACTAGATGTTGATCTAATGGACATCAGATATTCGAGATTGATGATCCAACGACCATTTTCACTCCTCCTCCTGAGCTTATGCTTCCTCCCATCTTGGAATAATTTCTAAGTGTCAAAGGACTCAACCTTTTTCTTGTTTTCCATTGCCGTTGTTGTTCTTTCCATGCCATAGTCACTTTTTTTCTTTTGTTTTTCTTGCCATTAATGACAAACATACTTTGCCTTCTATCTGTAAACATGCCAACATGGCCTTGGATGCATCCTTTTCCAAAGAATTCTTAAATCCTTAATATCAAACTCATAATCTATTCAAAGGGGTACCATGAATTCATCTGGTTGGAGAGTTTGATAAAATGTTGAGGATCATTCAAAGGAACTTCACATGTGAGGGGAGGTTCAATAAACTATACCAGTACCATATAAGGCTTCTACTGCATTTTACTGACAAAGTTGAAATGAACATTCCCTTTTATTTGTTGAGGAGCATAGGCAAAATGTCAGATAGGGTTCAATCCAAATCAAAGGTTGTGGATACTAGCATTCTTCATTCTGGGTTGATTAGAATGTTAGTTTTTGAAGATTTGAGAAAGAGGAAAATCTCATGGGAACACTTCATTGCTGATGTTCACATGAAATTAGACATAACAACTACTCCTCAGTCACAGATACCAATCCCTTTTCCATCCACCAGTGTTGCTCCAATAGGAGCCAGCAAGAAAAGAAAGAGTAAGGCACCTGTTCAATATCAAGAAGCCATTAAGGAGGTTGCAATAACCGAGGAGGAGGCCTATCATTCTCCACAGAGAGATCTTTCACCCCCTACTACACCAGAAATAGAAGAGGTCCCTTCCTCTACTAAATCCATAGCCAAGAAAGGAAGGAAACTACGCTTCTCTTCATCTCCTTCAACAGCTAGAACCAATATCAAAAGGCCTCTCACAAGGTCATCAGATCTCAAAGAAGCAGTTGAATAACAGGTCCTAACAAAGGCCTCCATTCCAAAGAATAAGAGGGATAAGGGAAAAAATATTGAGAAGCCTGTTGAGATAAAAGAAGTAATCCCTATGTAGCAAGAAGATGAAGCCATAAAAAAACCTGTTGAGACTGTCCACATCACCAATCCACCTAGCAACTAGACCTTCACAATATTGATTAAACAACTTAGGGAAGCTATAAAGGAGGTGGCTCGTCTGAAATATGAAGCCCTATCTGAAAGAATTAAGATGAACGAACTCATGGATGGTTACAACCACACTCTTGACTTAGCAATATTTGCAGCAAGAATAGTCCAGCCTCTTCATAGGAAACTCAAGAACCTCTATAGGCAAAACAAAGACTTTCAGTCTCAGAAAAGAAAGCTCAAAACAGAGTTGCAACAATTCCAATATGAGATGGCTCAAAGAAACTTGAATGTGTTAGTTGAAGCTGCTATTGAAAAAGAGAAGCCAACAACCAAGGAAATCATAGTTCTAGTGAAGAAGCATGTTACTTATAAATGGAAGCATGTTGGCGTGCCAAAGGGAAGTCCTCCTTCCATAAGAAGGAGTGTCAGGTTGATGAAGTAATTGGTGAAAGGTGAGCTCCATTTTTTAGGATGCCCCCTTTTTGCAAGGACAAGTAATTGAGGAAATACTACCTCTGCCACCTATATAGTCTATAAAGGATTCTAATGCATACTTATCATATTTTTTGTGTTCTTCAAAGAGTTAATCTCTTCAACAGTAGTAGCACAAAAATTTCGTAATGCTATGGCGCTACGAATTGTCTAATTTTCATGTTCTATCAGTCTGCTACCTATAACGCTGCCTAATCACCTAATACTAGTGTAGTGATGACGTTGCTAACTACCTGCAGGTGCTACCAAATCTGTCAATGTTGAAGTGATGGTGTTGTGAATTATGATGGCGCTACCGAATTGCACACAGATACACAGGCTAGCGCTACCGAAATTTTGACAGAGGCACACAGGAAGGCGCTACTGAAATTTTGACAGAGACTGAATTCTGCACAGAGGCACACAGGCTTGGCGCTACCCATTCGACATGCATATTTTGGAGGTTGTGCTACATAATCATAGGGAATTTGGTACAGGCACTACAAAGGCTCGCTACCCAGAGCACTACCAAATGAATCTACCAACAGGTACTAGGAATCAAGGGGGCTCGAATTATCATATTTGTGAATGACTGATGATGTGGAGAATGGGAAAGATAGCAGCTAGCAACATGATGACAGTTACAATCCTCTGAAGGACACTTGGAATGCAGGGAGATTCACATCAAAGAAGATCAAGTCAGTTCAAATTTGGTTGGATCAATGGCCAACATTTTCCCTTTTTATAGCATAGTTGTTAGTTTAAGTTGTTATATGAAATAACTACTTGGATATTTTCATGGGAGGAAGTCCAGCTCACACCTCTAGCTGTTTCCTTCCCTTTTGTTATAAATAGATAGTCTAAATGCTTTAGTAGGTTTGAATGATTGAGCTAGGCTCCCTTATCTTGTAATATTTTGATGAAGCTACTCGTTAACTGGTTATGTGCTTGATTTGAGGCTTCATGATTAATCTAAGTCAGCTTTCTTATTTTAGCTTATCTGTCTCTGATTCTGAAGTATTCATGCTTAAATGATTCACATGAATTGTTTTGGTGATATTATGATGAATGTTTGATTATAATATTATTATGATGTTCTTCAGTTTCCTTAAACTTTGAATTCAAGAAGATCTTGTGTTTGAGTTTTTCTTCCTTAGGCTGCTTGAAGACCTGATGTCCATAGCATACCTCTACATTTTCCTCACCAAATTCTTCCCTCTATTCACCTTTACTCCCACTTACTGGTTGAATTTAATCAAGACCTCAATTGCATGTGCATGCTAGCCCAGATTTCTAAGCTAGAACATTATTATCTCGAGTCTTGTCCATTTTTCTTCTTTAAGACTCATTCACATTTACACATAACCTGATGGGTACTATGCTTACCTTATATGCAATCTGAGGGTGATTCCTAGTGCTAACAGGTGGAATATCCATATTGGGTGGGCGCTGACAAGGGTAAGTCATATGTATGTTAAAATTTATTTTATTATATAAAATCCTTCCTCCGGTACTGTTATAATTAAGACGTTGTAGAATGAGCATTAAGGTTAATCCATTACTCATTGTGGGTGTACAATACTACCTACTGACAATTCTTTGGGAAAACCATTGTTCAGAACTTGTCATGACTTGACAGAGATGGGGCTATGCGACCTCAGGTTACTTTTTAACCTCCGTTGTTATTCACAGTAACATTTCAAAGAAATTTTATACCCCTCATTATGTATGGCTATGAATAGTGTTTAGTTCCCAAGTCCATCGACTTTGTGTTTTAAAGGATTTAATTTCCCACCTTAGCAATTTTTAATGTATAGAAAAAAATATGTGCTCTTGAGAGCCTTTTTTAATAAACCCTATGAAAAATAAATTATTTATATAGTAAAGTAAACTCAATGAATAGGGTGAGGAAAACCCCACAATGACTTATAAGAAGTTTTCTATTCAATTGATAAGAGGTTGGAATGTTTTTCAAAAGATTATAAGGGTGGAACGCTAGTATGATTTAGAAGAAATCATTCACAAGGTAGAGATACTTTAATGGTTTATTTTAAAGAACAATGTTAAGTCGTTTCTCTTGATAATTATGTATCTCTTTCGTTCAAAGAACTTATTTGTTTAAGTTTCGCCAAGATAAGAATTGATGAATGACATATCCATAATGCTTAATCTAAATAAACCATTTTTTTCTTTTATAGAAGATTGGGTATGTTACATCATCTCAAACAGTTGAAGAGAAAATGTGTAACATCATCTATGCACTCATAAGAAATCACAACAACAAAGGATTCTAGATACTAAACATGGACAAATCATATGATCAATACCCAAAAAACTTAAAAACTACAAATACAAGTGTAGAATAGCCCCACAAGCATTTTCAAACAATTTTGACTTCAAAATTCCTCCCGATCTTTATTACTCAAAGATAATAGTACCATCTTTTGTTACAAAGGGAAAAAGTCATATTTCTCCGCTATGAGTTCTCTTTTATAAGACCAATGAAAGACTCTTGAGTTCTCATGACTATCTGTTTCAATTTTACCCCAATTTATTTTTTACATTTCAAAAATATGGATGTGGGAGTTACAAATGGAATATGAAGAGACTCTTGAAGGTTAAATTCTCCCTATGGCTATTTACAAATGATATCCATTAAAAAATAATCATTGACTCTACTCATTCTCGTTATCTTCCATTCCTCGAAATTTACTGGGAATTTTTGGCTTTGGTATGTTGAATGAAATCATTTTGGCTTCTTCTTCCATGTCATATATTTCGATTGAGCTATTTCTGATTCGATTTTGTTGCTTGCAACTCAAGATATGACGATTTGAAGTCAACATACTCGATTTTTTATCTGAATTCAGGTTCCATGCGTGTTTTGAATTTTTGGGTCATTTTTTATTTTAATATACTTGAAATTCCTATCCTATCATATTATTCACTCTTTTATCTTTCCATCGATCCCTCGTGTGCTTTATTTCATTTCTCGTAGCTCCCTATATGGCTTCCTGGAGTTGGTACAACCAATTTTCCTCCCAAATATGTGGGTGTTTGTTTTCTTCATTTTTTTGTTATCCTTTGTCATCTATATAGCGTAAAAAACTATACCATTATGTTTCTCAATCCAATACCTTTCCAACAAGGTATCACAGACCTCATTCTGACACTTGTAGCCAAATTTATGTGCATTTTAAAATTATCACTCAGTAGTTGTTGATTTATCCTGCGGGTGAATCTGGACCATTGATCTTCTTCCCAAAAAAGACATCCCACACACAAGAGAGAGTTAAACACTTATCTATTTGAAAGGCTCATCCCTTATGGATAGTGTGAATAGAATCAGGGAAGGCACGAAAAATAAAAAATAGAAAAAATATTATTTACAGAGTTAAAAATGAAATTTATCCCTAATCGATCAAAAACTATATTTACAAAAATTATCCTACCCCTCAACTAGATTCAAACTTGTGACCACCCTGGATAAAACACACATTTTTAACCATTAGGCCAATCCATGTTCCTTGTTCATATTATTTGCATAAAACTATATATCCATGAAAAACTACAAGTGAAATTAAATAAAAAAATAAAATAAATACATAATAATATATAAATAAATAAAAAATAATAATAATAGCACAATAAAATAAATGTGATTAAAAATGAAATAAACAAAAATAAATAAATAAAAGTAAAAAATAAAAACAAAAATAAAAAAATAAATAATACATTACCCTCTCTTTTTCATGTTGGAATTTTTGGGAGATCATGAGGTTACACTCCACTCCACATTATTTTCTTGACCCGGCGACAACTTATCGCCGATCATTGAAGACTACACTCTTCACAACTCTCTTCGACGATCACCATATCATTGACCACATGGATACTTAAAATACAATATCAAAATGCATAGAATTTAAAAAGTATTATTATTTAAAGTTTAAAACAGGGGTGCACGCTTTTTCAAGATTAGTATTAAAATATCTCAAGTGAGGTAGGGGTTTCATGTCGTCGAGTCAGCGTTTGGGTAGAGGTGGGTGTGGTAAAGTATGGTGAAATCATCGATGATGTGTCGGTGATTCAACCAAGCACATAGTCTCGCTCATATATATAAATAAAAACCTTTATTTAATTATTTTTAATTATTTTTTTCCCTTTTATTTTAAATATATATATTAAATTTATGCTCGTTCTTCTGCAAACCATATTTAAATGATTACAAAATAAAAGATGTGTGATATGGGTATTATGGTCGGGATTTGTTTTTGAATTGGAAGTGATGGATAATATACATTATGATCAGCTTTAGCATTGTTACGTAATATTTCTCTCATATATTTATATTTTTCACGTACACTTCAACATATAATCATTAATTAAATGTGTTATAACATAATATAATTATAATATAAAAGAATAATTATGTTATATTATATTATATCACATTTACGTTTCAAAGGGGAGTTTAAAATATAAGCTAAAGTATTTTCTAGAACTCCCTATAATATAGGGAATTTCAATTTTTTAGGAAATCCCTATATTATAGGGAGACGTAGAAACTAGGGCCTGGGGAGAGATGGACAAAAGTTAAAAAGTAAAATATTAAAAATATGTACATATTAGGATAATTGAGTTTAAAAATAATAAATAAAAATGAAAAACTAAATATGAAGAATA
>SNQJ01S0028034.1:0-18730 GCA_010110895.2 Picea sitchensis | reverse complement strand
AAAACAGTTTTCTGGCCATTTTGGCAATTTACTATTTTTAGCAGGTTTTAACTTCCGGGGCCATTTTGAGGGTCCAAATGAAGGTTTTTCAAGATTGAGGTTCTTAATGATAGCTGAAGGCATGATTGATCCTCCAAAATGAATCTCATCGACAATACCTTTCCAACGAGCTATCACACGCCTAAAACAGAGATTGTATGCAAAAATTACGACCCCAGGAAGTTGATGTACTCACTTACCCAAATGGGGCCCACATGACTTTTGGCGCTTCATCTCCTAGGGTTAGGTTTTTGGATGTCTAGGACTTTTGGCATTCTCTTTTATTGTAAAAGGGCCTTCAGAGCCTCATTGTAATCATCTTCTTGCGAATGCGAGTAGCCGTCACATCTCTTCTTAGAGATAAGCTGCCACCATTCTAGCGAGTCTTTCACTCTGTATTTTTACAGTCTCTGTACATTTCTCTGATTAATAGAAATCGTGTATTACTATATATCTATGTTTATGGTTGCATCTCTAATACATTTCTATTATATTATTGAATATCTGCAATATCTCTGTACATTTCTTTATTATATCTCCGCTCTCATTTCGTGCCGAAAATAATCCGGATCATACGCTAGATCATCGAACCATATAGTCACATAAGAGTGACAAAGACAAGAAAAATTATAAGATCAAAAGAGGAAGTTTACCACAATCAAAGACAATCATTAACCAAGAGAAAGCCCCCAAAATCCCTCGCGGTAGGCAAAGAAATAGTGTAGGCTCTAGCAGTAGAGGATTAGGAAATAGGATCAAAATTTTATTAGGGGATCCTTTTCCTTTTGCTTATAAAATAAAAATAAAAAATGGGGTTTGTTGCAGCCATAAAAAAATGACAACACACTGGAAGAACCAGTTATCTTTTTTCAATAGAATTCTAGGGCCTATACTTCAGATCTGAGTTTTAGAAATAAGTGTAGAAAATTGCAAAAAAATTTCAAATAATCATGGGTACCACAATGATGCCAAAATTCTAAAATATATAACCCAATATTTCTAGTACTTGTAATCTAACACACCCTTTTCAAAGAGACAAATAATGAGAAAATTTATTTTACTGGATATACACTTCAAATTAGTTTTGGTTCAACCATGTGTTTTCACTTTAAAAACAAGTAAACATATACCTAAGTGTGTCCCTCATCTATATTTTCTCAGCATTGCTTCGCTACCAGCGAGCATCCATAGCCACGTTGAAGTTGCCTTGATACCATGCAAACATAGCCCCACTGCCAGCAGACATCCATAGCCCGAACGAGTTTACTTGTATTTCCCACACTATTGATAGTACTTTCAACTTCCTTTTTTATTTAAGAAAATGCTCACTCTTTTAGATTTAGATAAAGAAATACATATGCAGATAGGTTAAAGAAAGCGGGGTGATATGAAAGTTTCTTTGATTTTTTGAGTAGATGTCATGCATTTAATTTAACCCACAGGCCTCCCAAAAAACTATCATAGTATTGGCCATTTTATTAATGTGAAGTGAGTGAAGCTCAAAGAAGAGAGTGGATAGACACTTTCCTATATTTATGGGTTATCATGATATGCACAACAAGCACATGTGTTCCACCACAATCATCATTCCATACCTATAGTTGAGAACTTTATAAATGTTCATTCATATAGAGCATCCCATGTATCTTATGACTTATCAGAAAAATATTCAGTATGTGACCAGAATTGACCAACCCCTCACCAAAATTTAAATAAAAATCCTTGTTGGTGCAGTTATATGGTTAATATATTGCAATCATTAATATGCCAATCTGGTTTTGTAATCAATAGAGTTGATGCACTATATGTGTCGATAACAGATAAGTTCATATGTCTGATGAGTATAACCTACATAAGAAACACTCCAAAACCAATACTCTGTTTCATAATATTCAAACAATATTCTTCACACAATTTAAAAACGAGAAAGAAAAACTCAAAAAAAAAATCTCAACAAGCATGTGATTTAAATGCTCTTGCTCAGGCCCCCGGGGGGGCAGCTCAATTGGCAAGTGCCGTGAAAATGAAGTTCCATGAGGTTTCGAGTTCAATTCCCCCCGACTTACCTTGTGTGCCGCGTAAGGGGCATCGTGGGCACACCTGGAGGTTATAGGGGTAGCGGTTGGATAACACGGCCACGTGTAATGCGAGCACGTGCCCAACTAGTTGTTGATTCCTCCAGACACAAAAAAAAAAAATGCTCTTGCTCAGGTAATGAATATGTTTATTTACAGGCTCATGAAAGGAAAATATGAACTTTGACTATGTTTCCTATAGCAACTAATCAACAATATGTAATTAACTCTATGCACATTCTTAAAAGGAAGATCATTCATAACCTAATCAATCCTAAAAGAGATACTAGGTGTAGTGAGATACTCCATTATAGGTTCATATAGGGTGAGAGATGGAGATCTTAACTATTCCTGTATTTGCAAAATATAACCTAGAAAATTATGGAGGAAAATCTACGTATAGTGAGATACTCCATTATAGGTTCATGTAGAGTGAGATATGGAGATCTTAACTATTCCGGTATTTTCAAAATAGAAACAAAGATTAACACATTCAATCTAACAAATGATTGTCCACACATACACACACAAGAATAACAAATATTTACTAAGAAATCTATATCGCACTAAAAAATGCTCACTCACTCAGAATTACCACAAATCTATAATGCATTTTGTCAAATGTCTTAATGAAACACAACCGAAACAAAATTAGATACTACGATCAAAACACATAATTTTTTTATCCACACACAAACCAGAATGATATTTACACATATAAATACAAGGAAGCTTACCTTGGTTGGGTCGGTGGGCCCTTGTCGTACCAACAAGGTAACTTTAAAATAAACTTACAGAATGAAGAATTTGATCACACACATAAATTCCATAAACTGCAATTCATATCATTACTTCAACAATAGGTGTACAATCAACAGTTTTCTCAAGAATCAAATCTACAACATAACAGTGCTTGATTATGTCTCTATACCTCTATCATCTACAAGGACTTCTATTTTAAAGAAAAACAATTGTTACAACCAAGACCTGAAGATAACATCAAATGATTGCATAAATATTACAATTGCTTGATATAATATTTTTCATGGGAACGGCTCCATCCTCATGATATGAAGTGCACGAAGATGAAGTGCATCATGGTCTTCAACGAACAAAGGATGTTCTATCCAAAAAAAACCTTGGACCCATCGAAAACAAATTCGTTCAAACACCCAAGCATGTAGATGTGGAACTAGTACCAGACGCTCACAGCTGGAATAGGAAGATTGGTACTGGACACACGCGGTCAAATATATTGGTACCGGACTAGCACATAAATATGTATCGGACGAGTAAAAAAATAGGTATTGGGCGAGCACATCATTGGTACTGGATGAGCACAAAAAGAGGTACTAAATGAATTTAATACCGGATGAATGTCGAAAAGGGTATCGAATGAGTAGGAGTTGTGTCATAAGGTCTGCTTGGATCAATCAATGTAATTAGAGAGCATTTAACATCAATTATTCAATTCCAATTATTAAGAAACCTAATAAATCATTATTTAAACATAGCTTACCTCATGTATACACAAGAATGACTAAAATCTATGTCTTTGAAGAAAATTGGAAAATGGTGCATATGTTTGAGGTAAATTTGGTCTAGGTAGAGGACAAGATAAGGTAATTGGAGGCATCAAAAAGGAGACCCAACAATCCTCAAGGAAGGCTAAGAGTCAAATAAACTCAGGGGAAGTACTAACAATTAAATCAAAAGGTGGAACAAATATATACAATCAGAAAGAAGGATTGAAATCAAAAATCAAAATCATGAAAAAAAAATTAAACTAAAAGGAATCTAAAGCTAAACTATCAATCATCAAAAAGAAAAGAAAACTGGCTAGAAAATAAGAAGAAAACCCAAGAGCAAGCAAAAAAACTGTAGCAACAATAAAGAGAGTGTTTTCAGTGAAAACTCAAAAAATAAACCAAGGGAAATAACCAATCAATGAGTGGTAACCATTCGATATCAAGCCCAACAGGAAAAAATACCAAAGTTTCTGATTTGAAATGAAAAAAAAAACAAATTACAAGAATTGATGATCTAGTGTAAAATATTTGCGACACAATTCGCCAATCCAATTTCTTTCATTTAGGGAAACAAAAAAATATTCTAGGAACCTAGAAAAATGGGTTAGTGTAGATTCTCAATCAAATAATTTTTTTAAAGGCCAATTTCATGTAATATTCTATAACCCAAATGCTCTTAAGATTTCTTGACATAAGAAATTCCCTTTGCAAATTTGAAAACATTGAATTTTCCAACAAAGAAATTACATTTCATAATTCTCACTCAAGCGCCATTTTCTCTTTTCCATAAAAGATAATCATTAGCCACACAGAGCCAAATAACTCAATCTAATAAAAAAAGAAGAAAAATCACAATTATGGAGGTCAGAAAAATAGTCATGAAAATGACTCTAAATATCAACTGTCAGAAAACAAATATGTAAGTATATAAATGAGACTAAAATTTTGATCAGTTGTTGATTTGGTGGTGATCTGTGTTGATAAAATAATGTCACAAAGGAAACTGATCAACCAAGTTCAGATTAACACTTCCCTAAGTTTCCTTCATTTCAAGAGAAAATGTTTTGAGTTGTTGGTTGCACAAACCATTTTCTCAACCTGCATACAAAAGAGAGCATTGTGATCAGCTCTCAGGTTGTTTGGGAATAAATCCTCCTCTCAAATGACTGACTTATAAAAATGAAATTAATCCAAATTGAAAAGTAAGGACCATAATTAAAACTAATTCTAGGAAAAACATGCTAAGCTAAAATAAACTTAAACTAAGTTGGCTTTCATAAAACTCTGTGTGAAGGATAGTGTGGTTATCAAGTATTTGTTAGTTATCCATTCAATCAAATATCGCAACCTTCTTCCTAAGAAATGAGAAGTATGTGCGTTCCCTCAAAATTATTTTTACCATATGACTTTAGTGTCATGATTTTTGTGAGATTTGGATCTCTGGACACAATGTCTTGTTCCTGAAAACATAGTCAATCAAATTAAGCAAACAAAGACATAATATTTCAATCCCATCCAGTTTTTTATAATATCAATCCACTAACAAACATTAGTTATAAAAATATGATTGAAAAAATATTGGTAGCGCTAATATCGCGTCTTTGGTCAATCATTGGATTGGGGAATAAAATGATGTGTTCCCAAACTTTTTTCTAAAGAAGATATCAGCAACAAGAAATCAATCACCATGTTGTCCAGAAAGTTAAAAATGTGTTTCAAGGAAGCCTTAAAGAATATCTCTTACTGTTGTATAAGAGAGAAAGCTTGGGTGAAGAAATCTATAAAATAAGACGTAGACTCATGCTTAAAATACTCGTTGAACAAAGCCTAGAAAAGTTGCAGCCAATTCCCAAAAATTAAAACTACAAGTGATTAAAATAAAATAACTCAAAAGAAATGAAAAATCAACAAAACACATTATGCAAGAAAATGTTTATGCAGAAAATTCATGTTGGCTGAAAGTGATCAAAGAAAATCCAAATGGAAAGAAACCATTTGGATAACTCCAAAACCATCATATAATATTTTTCCAAGTAAATTATGAGGAGTTGGAGTGGACTTGATCTCAAATGAGATAAATTTAAGCGTCAATATTTATATTTATTGTGCATGATATAACTAGATCAACACTATAAAAATAAACTCATTCAAGCCAAAATATTTTAAGTGAGTTGTATGAGTGTGGGACCATTACTGTTGATTCTCACTATAAGAGGGGTGAAACAATAATCTAATTTAACATATCCCACTTGTGAAATAAAAAAATTCTTCAAAGAGATTTGACATAGTGATCACGCATAAAAAATAGTGAAATGAAAATTACCTAACACATAGGAAATTTGAGAATGAGATGATGTAAATGTTCCCATATATTAAATTTAGAAATTGATTGATGGGAAAATCAGTGTTCAAGCCTTCTATTTCTTTCCATCTTAGGTGTGGATTGATTTATTGATCAACTAACCATAATGAAAAGAAAATGCAAACACAAAATTGCTTAAGAGCTAGAAAGGAAAGCTAAACTATGCAAAATAAAGACACTAATTTATTTTATCATACGCTACTAATGACTGAAAAATGAGCTTTGTAAATTCGTAATGCTAATGTAGCGATCAAAGTAATCCCAAGCCTATAGACATATGCTCAGGACGAAAGATACGAAACAAAACTTGGAATAAAAATAGAGTAAATATAGGAAAAATTAAAGCATGATAAAATCTATTCACCATATTAAATATATGACAATGATAATTTATGGGAAATCATTCCAAGTAAGATCTCTCCAACCATGCTTAAGTTCTATTGTAAAATATTTCACTTTTACCATAGAATTGATGGAAGGAGTTTAATGGAAAGTAGCATATCAAATGAGAAGCATGCATATAATACATGTGAGGTGTTCTCAGTGAAATAAACTTTGAGCTAATGAATTTGTTTATCCCTAAAGACAAACCAAAAAAATAAGGGCCTGACATAACCATCGACATAGACAGAAGTGCCTCATAATCCTGACAATCCTCCCTGGACTCACACTTCAAGTAAACATTAACTTGAGACAAATTAGTGGAAAAAAATTATTTACATAGACTAGCATCCACCATGTTGTTAGCATTGAGAATCACCCTCAGATTGCAAGAGGATAAGCCCAGTACCCATCAAAAGGTTTGTGAATTTAAATTAACGATTAAAGGTCAAGTGGACAAAACTCAATCTAAGAATGTTTTAACACAAATATTTGGGCTAGCATGCATAAGAAAATGAGGTTTTGATTAACTTCAGTCAGTGGTTTGAGGATAAAGGTGAATAGAAGGAAGACTTAGTGAGGAAGGTGGATAGGTCTGCTATAAGCATCATGCCTTCAAGTAGATAGGAGAAGAAAAACATCAGCCACAAGAACTTCTTGAACTTAAATTTCAAAACGCTAAAAAACATTCATAGCAACATTATAATCAAACCTTCATTATAACACAACCACAACATCTCATGTGGATCATCCAATCATGATCATTTTAGAATAAGAGGAAACAAGATGAAGAAAGGGAATTGACTTCTATTAATGAAAAATGTCTCAATTCTCATACATAACCAGAGAACAACTTTGTTTAGTCAAAATATTACAAAAAGAGAGCTCTGCGCAACCATCTGACCCTCTCATATCATTCATTTGATGTATTTATAATAAAAATAGTAGACAACAACTAGGTGTGTGAGATGGACTTTCTATCCTATGATTTTCCACCTGTCTTGTTCCTTTTTTCAGAAGGAAACTCGAGTCAGTCTAGGCCTGCAGGACAAATTTATTTTTGTGGTACTTTGGGCTGATAGTTTTCTGTCTCCTCGACCAAACCCTCCATGCTTCCATTTAAGGGGGAATTTAATTTTTCAACCACCAGTCCTTCTTTCATTAACTGATTCGGTATGTAAGTTTTATGTCTCCTCTGCCAAACCCTCCATGCTTCCTTTTAAGGGGGTAGTCAATTGCTCTCTTTCCTCTAGTGATAGATTGGTCGCGATCTGTTAACGTTTTGCTTCTCCCTGTGACTCTCCTTTGATGATTTTTATTAATGCCTAGTTTATGTATCCATGTGCCAATATCGGATTGGACCCTATATAAGCACATGATTGCAGAAGTTGTCAAGGGAAGTTTGGATCAACACTGCTCCAACCCCCGAATCCACCACCAACTGCCACGTACCTCTTTATCTATACTGGGGTTTTGATTGTGGGACCGCTCTAATATTTTAGCGTTAAATCACTTTCTGTACCCACAATGAAGTGTGGTTGTCGATCTTGTCACAATCTGCGATCTGGGTAACCCCGCTATTTTAGCACCCCGACTAAAATTTATCCGTCTACCAACTCCAGAATCCTTTTAACCATGTTTAGAGATGGAGCCAATTTTTGCATTTGGGATCTTTGAATGTTGAGCAAGAATATCTCCCAGAGGATGATCTCATGAATCTGACGTGGTGGCCTGACATCATGGTGTTGTAACAACTACTGATGGATGAGCGCCATGTATCTTCGGTACTTTGACACTTCGGGCTTTGAGAGTTTTGTATTGTGAAGCATGAAAAAATCTCGAAGTCTTATGGGCTTGGAGTGATGTGGTAGCCTAAAATGAATATTATGCATCCTTGGAGGATAAGTGCCATGTGTTGAATTTAAAAACACCCATGGAGTGGTAGGGCCTAAAGAGACGTGTCATCCTAACGTCACTTTGGGACTTCAACTCTTCGTGACTTCGAGATGTTTGGATGCATATCTCCCGAAGTAAATTGCTCCTCGTTGACGTGGCAGCCTCTCGTTACTTCGATGCTTTGGGCTTCGAGAGATTTTGAACGCGGGCATGAATATCTCCTGAAGTAACTTTCTCCAAGTTGACATGGTAGTCTCTCGTTACTTCAGAACTTTAGGGTTTCGGGGATTTCGTCTGGTCGTTAATCCTTGCGCGAATTTGAAACTCCGATTGCACGAGAGCGGCTAATATGAACTGCACATTGGATATCTGTCTTTGAAAATTAAACCTGTCTGCTTGCTTGCATTTAGAGCTTGAAATCGACTGCTCTAAATGCTGCGTTTTGTGCTCATGGTTGTTTTCTATGTAAACAAAGGACTTGGCCGACCTGTTGTAAGATCGACTAAAGGGAAAAAACATGACCAATAATTCGAACAAAATCACGATATCTATTTCTCCTTCAAGAAATATAGAAAAACTTTGTGCAAAAAATCATCCAAGCAGGAAAAACAGGTCATTGAACAAAAGGGAAACTGGCTTTATCAACCAGAAGAGGAAAAACTTATAGGAAGGTATGTAGAAAAGAGAGAGACAGGGTAGAGGTGCAGACTTAGGTCTTAACAATAACTACATATGACCCATGACAACTTCATGTGATAACATTGGCTCCATAGGGGATGGCATGATCCTTGTGAGCTGCCAAGAACAAGTTGCTTCAGTGCCTTATCCTAGGGCTATGGGGTCACTTATTCAAACAGAAATAAAAAATAAAGTGATATTTACAATGAATGGAAAGACAATCATGGATTAAGAAAAATATTTTTTCAGAAAGTGCCCATTGATAGGGCCACCAAAAACTTTGGAATCCACCAGGTTCTACAATTTAGAGGTGTTATTTGAAAATTTCTCAGAAATATTGAACGGACCAATCCACAAGGCTTCGAATTTACTATGTATGTCTTTGTATTTCTTAGGTGCATCCCACTTGAGTACTAGATCTCCCAGTTGAAACTCTTTTTTGCTTACCTGCTTGTCAAAGGCTTTCTTGATCTTCTACTTATGGTCCTGTGCTTTTCCAAGATTATTCCCCCTAGTTTGTTGTACTTATACCAGATGTTGTATCCTCCTGACCATATCATCAGGTTCTCCTTGGTAGTCCTGGAGGAATTTTTCCACAAGCAAGGCAAGATGAGTATGAAAGATAGCCTAAACCCCATATACAAGCTGAAAAGGGGAAACACCAAGTGACCTCTTTATTGTAACTCTATCAGCCCATAAGGAAAATTTTAGCTTTGATTCCCATGCTTTCTTATTGTCTTCTAACAATTTCTTGATGATCTTTATGAGGCTCTTGTTAGAGGACTTTTCCAAACCATTTCCTCGGGGATGGTAAGGAGTATAATGGACTAATTTAATCCCATACTGTTCACAGAACTTGATCAATGGTTCAGCTTTGAAGGAGGCAACATTGTCAGTAGAAATGTTTCTTGGACAACCAAATATTGACATGATATCCTCAAGAAAACTAATGATTACCTTGTGGGAGGCATTCCCTATAGGAATGGCTTCTATCCACTGGGTAAGTTAATCAATAGTAGTCAAAATACACCTATGCTGACCACTTGAAGATGGATGTATTTTACCAATGACTCCAAGACCCCACTGTTGAAAAGGTCCAGAAACCACCACATGCTTCAAAGGAAAATATTTGAGTTACTACTTTCCAAAAACATTTTGGCATTTGAAACAAGCTCTAATATTTGCACAAACATCAGTAAAAAGGCTAGGCCATAAATACCCATCTTTGAGGATCTTATAGGTTATGGTTCTCCAAAAATGATGGCCCCCACATAAGTTGTCATGAAATTCAGTCATGGCCCTTTGAGATTCCTGTGGATCTAAACATCTCAAAAGAACTCCTAGAGGATCTTTCCAATACAAGATACGATCAATGAGACAATATATGATTGCTTTAAGATTCAAATCTCTCACCTTTTTCTTATCCAAACCATCAGGAGGATGAAACTTCTATAGAAAATATATGATATCTTTATACCAAGGGCATTCTGCCAAATTTGGGTTGGCATGAGAGATTTTATCAGCAAACTCAACTTGCTAATTTTCTGAGTTTATGTTCATGAAATTAACCCGTAAAGATTTGCAATTTGATTCAGCCAACAACCTGGCTAAACCTTGGCCTTTCATTAGTTTAGTGGGATTCATTTCAAGGTCAAATTCCATAATTTTAGCAGTCTATTTGCTCCTTTTCCCATCTATGTTAGGCTAGATAAGTATCTCTTTCAATGAAGCTGAAGGGAAATATGCAATAATCTTTGACTGCAGAACATATATTCTGAAATCCCTGAGGGCTTTGAATAAAGAATAAGCCTACTTTTCCATGATATCATATCTCATTTCTGCATCCCCCAATGCTTTGTTGAAAAAGGAAATAGGTTGCTCTAACCCCTCTGTATTTTTTTGCAGCAAAACAATAACCAATGTGTCAAATGAGGCAAAGGGAAATATCAGAAACTCATTGGAATAGTCATGGTTGATGAGCGCAGGTGCTTCGGTCAAGGTATTTTTTTATCTGATCAAATATTCTCGAGCCTCAGTAGTCCATTTCACCTCATTTCCTTTCCTAAGCATGGTTGTAATATACTTCACTTATTCAACAAAGTTAGAGATGAACCTTCTTAGAAAATTGATTTTTCCCAAGAAAGATAGAACTTATTTCTTGGACCTAGGAAAATATAAGGTTTGAATGGCCTCTACTCTTTTTGGATCAATTCTTACCCCTTTTGTTGATACAATGTGTCCCAATAAATTACCTTCCTTCATAGCAAACAAGGACTTCTTAGGATTGAGAGCGAGACCAAACTTTCTGCACTTCAATATAACCTTTTTCAAATCACAATAATGCTCTTTATTATATTTTGAGAACACTTTAATGTCATCTAGATAGATGACTACAAATGTGTACTTCTCCTCAATGAAGGTAATGTCCATTACTCACTAAAAGGTCGCTCCCACGTTCATCAATCCAAAGAGCATTTTAGCATACATGAATGTGCCCCAAGGAGTAGTAAAGGTTGTCTTCTCTCTATCTTCAAGCAAGACAGAGATCTGATTGTAGCCATAAAATCCATCAATCATGGACATCCTAGATGAACCAATGACTCTGCAAAATGTGCTCCATCTTTGGCAAGGGGTAATTATCTTTCTTGGAGTTTCTATTCAAATTCTTGAAATCAACACATAGTCTAATTTCCCCATTTTTATTCCTCACAGTGACCAAATTATCCACCCACTCAACGTATCTCAAAGGAATGATGATTTTGGCATCTAACAACTTCTTCACTTTTTTTTCCATAATAGGAAACAACATGGGATTAATCTTTCTGAGTTTCCACCTAAAAGGCTTGGTCTCCTCTTTAAAAGGGATCTTATGTTCAATGATGTTTGTGTCACACGTTCTTAAATCTTCATATTTCCAGGAAAACACATCAACAAAGTCCTTTAAAAGATTAACATAATCAACCCTTTATTTCTTTGACAAGATCCTAGACAAATTAACATACTTCATATCCTCCTTTGTACCTAAATTGCATTCAGTCACTTGAGAATTTTGAGTTGAACCTTTAACCTTTACAACAACATCATTTCCATCAAACAATCTCTCCAAGGGGACTAGTCCTTTTGGAATATGGTTACTGGGCAACTGAACAATACAATGGTCAGCAATTTTATTCAGAAAAATATCAGCAAGAGGGATTTTTTTAGTATCATGATCTTGATCAATATGTAAGGCAAAAAACTCCTCCACAGTCTCAAGAAATCTTTTTATCTCAAGATCATCCTCAAAAACCTTCTAATGTTTGACATTTTCAGGTATATAGGGTCTATACTTCACTTCCACGTCATGTTTGAATTTTGGGGGAAAAGGAACTCTGAAATTACTTGTTGAAACAACCAAGGAGTCTGCCATAGTTTTCTCCTCTCTTGGAACAAATGAGATATTAAAAGATAAGAAGAAATTGTCAACAAGATCCCAAACATCATTTATGTAAGTCCTTAACTTGGGTGTTTAGCTTGATATAGATTTTTAACTTAATGAAAAATTAATTTAGCATCTCCAAACACTGCTAGCTCTTCAATCCTCATGTCTTTAGCAGCCCTCAAACCCAAAACAAGAGCCTCATATTATTCCACATTGTTTGTAGTTTCAAATTCAATCTTGTAAGACAAAGATATGATCTCTTGGGTAGGAGAAATAAAGACTACCCCAGCACCAACACCATCCTTAGAAGAGGCCCCATCAAAAAAAATATTCCAAACAGAGGTATTAGGAGGAGGATCTTCACAAGAGGTGATGGAATTTTTTCTGATTTCAATAGGTGGTTGAGGAGAATCGGTGAGTTGTAATATACTGGATCCTAAATCAGTATTAAGTTCAAAAATAGGGTGGTTGGTAGGATTAGCTTCATCATTCATGATGTAGGATAATTGTGCCTCCCTATAAATCCTTCTATGTTCTCCCCCAAACACAGGAATGGTGGCATATGAAAGGTCCATATGCAAATTTCCCCCTATTATTTTGATCCAAGATCTTGACAAGAGAATCCAAAACTTAGGGGGGACATCAACCACTACAATATCCATGACCACACTTTTCATTGATAATTGGAATAGGGTAACAAACAAGCCTTTAATAAGCCCAAGACACTTCACCTTCCTGGAATCAAATGACTATAGGTCATGATAGGTTTTTTTAATTTCCAACCCAAGCTCATCCATTACAGTTTTAGGCATTGGGTTATGAGATGCCCCTGAGTCCATGAAGAATTTGTCCAACACTTTATCATGAATGTTTAATGATGTGTAGAAAGGGGGGGAAGTGTTATCTCTATCCTCTACCAAATGTCCTAGGATGACATCTCGATTTTCATCTTGAAGGTTGGCTGAATCTCTGGAATTAGAGGAAGGTTTGGGATGCAGCATTTTAGAAAGATATCTTTTAAATTCCTCATTCTTAATCAGCTCCAAAAAAGGTACAGGGATTTTAATTTTTTGAATCTCACTCTCAAAGCTAAAATAGGATGGAGATTTCAGAATCTCCTTAATTTATGGGGTAGGGCTCTTAGCCAATTCCTGAGGGTTTTTTGCATATTTTTCTTTGTTTCTAGCTGCCACAACCTTAGCAGAATTTTCTGTTTTAGTGGGCTGATTAGAAGTGTCAGTCTTTCCCTCTTTCTTTTTTGACCTCAGGTTGTATTTACTTGGATTTTCATTTTTTTTTCTCCCCTTTACTCAATTCATTTAAATGACTATCCATGAGAGACTCTTCATATGCATATTGGGTTAAATGAGGAGATGAAGAGGTGTCACCAAGACAATGGATTTAAGGATCAGTTTCTTCATCCTCTCCTTCTTCATCAGCAACAAGGTTGTTTTAGAGAGGGGATTGGACTTTTTGATCATCCCTGTCCCTAGTTCTTTGATCTCTTTGGAGGACCAGAGGGCAGGGATGATTTTAAGGATGGAAATTTATTTTAAAATGTAGAAACATTGGCGAATCTTACTAATCCTTCATATGTCAACTATAAATGTTTGGCGATATTTTTGTAAAAATAATCAAATTTTTAAGTATTTTATATATTTTTTATAAAATTTTGGCTATTTTTAAGTTAAAATAATTTTATCCTATATAATTTGGGCGAATCATTTTTAAAATAGTGAATCTCGTTTTTGGAAAAACCATGGAAAATTAGCCCATGAGCGAAATTTAGCCCCTAAAATCATCCCTGCCAGAGGGGCACTATTTGGTCTTCTGAAATTACCTCTATTATCAACATTATGTGTGTTCCTATAGTTTTGTTTTCCTTCAAGTTTCAACTTCTCCATTTCAGTAGAAAGTGATTTTACCAATTTTTTAAGTTCATCAACTTGAGGGTGGACAACAGGGGATTCTGATGTTGAAGCTTCTTCCCTACCTTTCCTTCTGTCTCTATCATATTTTCCCTTAAGTTTGTCTACTACCAATATGTTAGATTATACTTCCAAAGTTGCATCTTGCATATGAGATAGAGAGGTCGATCTTCTTTCTCTCAACAGGAGGCAAAACTCAGGGTCAAAATCACTGGCATAGGTAATCTTGGCAGACATTTTTGTAGGATTTATTTCAGTGGGAATCTTGTTGCACATTTTATTAAATATTTTTGAGAAATCTGAAATAGATTCCCCCTCTTTCTTCTTAAGTGACCCAAATTCCGTAATATAATAAAGGAAGTCCTTTTTATCCCCCCAATTCCTCGAGAAAGCATCATCTAGAGCTTCAATCCCAGAAATAGATCCAAGATTCAAACCCCTAAACCATTTTCTAGCCTCAACATCAAGGCTCTGTACAAATACCCTCATCCATACATGTTCATTCTCAATGTTAAGATTATCTGCATAACTATAAAAATCTGCAAGGTGTTCCTCTGCAGTTATGTCTTCTTCCCCTATGAACTTGGGCATGTACTTAAGGTAGTCTCCAACTAGGAGAGAATTCATAGGCTGGGGTAAAATAAGAGGGCCATGTCTATCAACCACTATGGAATACATCCTATTTATAGGAACATTAGCACCTGCCATTGTGTTCTGAACTGTAGGAGAACAAGGGGGAGATGGAGTTTTGAAAGATACAAATGCATCTTGGATTTTTGGAGAAAGAGGATGGTTGGATGGAGAGGTTTTAGTTTTCAGAGGAAGAGTTTGAGTCTTGGAGGAAGATATTATAGGATCCAAGGGAAAATAGGTTTCCTCTTATTTAATCACAACAACTTTGATAGGAGGAGGATTAGGAAGGTCCAAAGTAGGAAAATATTTAACACTCTCAACTCTGAACCAACTTACAACATCAGAAGAAGCAAGTGTTTCAAAATTTTCTTCTTTCAATTTGGGGCTAAAAGAAGAGTATTCGACAGGAAAATTTTCAAAATCCATACTTTTAGAAACTTCAGCAGAAGGTAAAAGAGAAGAATTGGATATGGCTACTGGAGTTTTAAAAGTATAATAATGTAAATGACCAGAAGTACCTGGTGAAATAACTAAAAATCCTTCTTGAGAAGCCTTTCCTTTCTTGATAATCTTCTATGGGTTAGCTTCAGGTGTTGCCAGAGGTAGATGTGGATTAGACCTCATGTTTTTTCCTTTGGGAGCCACAATTAAAATCGTGAAGTCGTCGGGTGTAAGATGCAAACTTTAATGTACTGAATTCTAATGCACCTTCATAATCAATATGCTTTTTCATTCAATCCCTGGGAAATGTCTTCAATTTGTTTCCTGAATTTTAACAATGAGAATCACGCCAAGAATGTTAGCAATGAGAATCACCCTCATATTGCAAGAGGATAAGCCCAGTATCCATCAAAAGGTTTGTGAATGTAAATTAATGATTAAAGATCAAATGGACAAAACTCAGCCTAAGAATGTTTTAACACAGAAATCTAGGCTAGCATGCATAAGAAAATGAGGTTTTGATTAACTTCAGTTAGTGGTTTGAGGATAAAGGTGAATAGAAGGAAGACTTGGTGAGGAAGGTGGATAGGTTTTCTATAAGCATCGGGCCTTCAAGCAGCTAGGAGAAGAAAAACATATGTCATAAGAACTTCTTGAACTCAAATTTTAAAACAATGAAAAACATTCATAGAAAAATTATAATTAAACCTCCATTATAACAAAACCACAACATCTCATATGGAACATCCAATCATGAGAATTTCAGAATAAGAGGAAACAAGATCATGAAAGGGAACTGACTTCTATTAATGAAAATGTCTCAAGTCTCATACATAACTAGAGAACAACTTTGTTTAGTCAGAATATTACAAAAAGGGAGCTCTGCTCAACCATCCAACCCTCTCATATCATTCATATGATGTATTTATAATAAAAATAGTAGACAAAAACTAGGAGTGTGATATGGCCTTCCTATCTTATTAGTTTCCACCTATCTTGTTCCTTCTGTCAGAAGGAAACTCGGGTCAGTCTAGGCTTGCAGGAAAAAATTCCCTCTATGGTACTTTCGGTTGACAGTTTTTTGTTTCCTCGGTCAGACCCTCCAAGCTTCCATTTAAGGGGGTAGTCGATTGTTCAACCACCAGTTCTTATTTCACTAACTGATTCAGGATGATAGTTTTATGTCTCCTCGCCATCTTATTCAGGATGATAGACTGGTCGCCATCTGTTAACGTTGTGCTTCTCCCTGTGATGCTCCTTTGATGAATTGGATTAATGCCAAGTTTATGTTCCCACGCATTGATCTTGGATTGGACCCTTTAGAAGCACATGATTGAGGAAGTTGCCAAGGGCGGTTTGGATCCACACATGTAGCGCACCTTTTTAGTTACTAAGGCTTAATTGTTATTAAGAGAAAATTATGACACCATTCTATACATAACGCATACAACATTATATAATCCACATGCATTTAAACAAATAAACACATTCTACACAGAGTATTCATATGAGTTACTGCCATAATTAACAATAGATAGCATTCATACTAATTCATATACATAGCAAAAATCATGATAACATAAGAATTAGAGTCATGAAAACATGATTGAAACATAATCAGTTACTTATCTTTTAACAGTGGTAGATTCCACCAACCAAGTGCAGGCCTTCCATGAACCTCCTAGCCTTAGACCACACTGCTCATCAGCTTAGCAATGGGCCACCCCTGAGCTAGGACTAAGCTCCATCCCAAGGCAAGGGATTCTAGGCTAGGCTGAGGTTATAGGGAAAAAAACACATAAAATCTGGAAGGATTCTTCCCAGGATGCCATCTTACGCCCACTACTACTAGACTCTCATTCCCCACATGCCTGTTCCACCCAGGAGTATACACCTTCACAAGCACAGTCCATCGGTGCTAATCTCCCTCTCTAGGTCTTAGAAATAGGCTGGATCAGGAAGTCTCAGAGCCTGAAGCTGGCATTGGACACTCTTTGGAAGAAACCTCTTCTAACAACATCCACCTCCCTCACCTAGAGAGAGATCACACACAGGATCAATCACAGCTCGCACTGGCCATCAAGCCACGTGCAGTATAGATCTGCGCGGTCACCATAGCCAACTGGAAATACAAACATGGCCTCTCAAATAGGCTCAAACAATGGCTCGATGCCTCACAGTGATGAAGGTGTACCCGGATTTACAGAGCCAAACACAGGCTTTCCAACTGTTTCGACAATGGAGGAATGGTTCAGGGTCACGGATTCGGAATAGAACCTCCATGCATAGGTTCAATCCATTGGACAGAGGATGTACACGGACTATCAAGACAACACATGATTCTCCACTCTCAAGAACACACAAGGATTTCTCTGCAGGGGTTCGGTCGATCATACTATCCAGGGCTCCATACGCGTTCAGGCAATCGGGTAGAATGGAGGAGGGACCCTTCTCACGGCTCACCCTAGCCTTTTTATTTGCATGCGTTAGGGTTGACACTTGTTATCCATGGAACTGCATGCCTTCCACCAGCATGCATCACCCTTGTACGTCCTCCCTTGCCAAAAACTTAGGATAAACATAAAATGCACATGTCTTTTTGGGATAATATTAAAATATTATTCCCAGGCTTAAGCCGCCTAGGCCAAATGCTTAGCCCCTTTTTCCCACCTTCCAACCCCTAATTCCTTTCCCTCTCTATGGATGCTTAGTCCCCCTTCACTCATTCATCGTGGTCGGTCTGCACATGGTGGTGTTTATATTTTATTAATTGTTCTGCGTATTTACATATACAACAACAGGATCCTGGCCTTCAACACTCAAGCTCCCTGGCCTAACAAACACATAATCCTCCAGCTTATAAAAACTTGGCTCACCAGCCTATAAAACATAATTACAATTCCTTTCAGAACATGGTTTACAATGAGGCTTGGCCTTGGGATCACTACAATTCCCCTCCCCTTATTTCTGCACTGTCCTCAGTGCAACTCACACTGTCTCTGCAAGTCTTTCAAAAAATTTCAAAAATATGCGGGTACTCTGCCCGCATAACCTCTTCATGCTCCCATGTTGCGTCCTCAGGACCATACCAGGTCCACTGGACCTTTACAATCTCTATGACTCGATTCCGGAGCTGTTAGCTTTTCTTGTCCAATATGCGCACAGGATGCACTTGCAGGACACCTTCTAGTTGCACCTGAATCACATTCCAATCGATAACATGATTAGCATCAGGTACATATTTCTTAAGCAATGAAACATGAAAAACATTATGTACAATCATAGATGCAGGTAATGCAAGCATGTATGCAACCGGCCCAATCCTTTCCAGGATCTCAAATGGCCCA
>SNQJ01S0028033.1:91389-115184 GCA_010110895.2 Picea sitchensis | reverse complement strand
TAATTTGCATCTCACAAATTAATTTGACTAAGACCCAATTTCGGCAATTTCTCCCCCCTTAGGGCCTAGGGAAGAGAAACACTTGCCTTGGTACATAATTTAACATTTAACACTAGTTCGATCAAGCTGGATAATTTTCAAGCTGGATGGTTGAACTTCGGCATTAATCTTTTGACAAACAGACCAAGGCATTATGTTAGATGACGCACCTAAATCTTCCATACAGTTATGTACATTCCTATTGAAAATTTCAAAAGTTAACAGGAAGGGAGGGACATTTCTGCGAGTATTAACAGTAGAAGTCTGATGTTTTTTAATCGCAGCCCCTGAAACTAATTTGTCTATATTTGTTACACTTTTTACAGGAAGGTCTCTTTTATATTGGAGCTCGAATGTGGTTTTGGTGGAGACCTTTTGAGGTGTTTTGGTGTTGTTTTCAGCAATTTTATTGCTATTCGAATTGTTGTTCTTACTGTTTTCTACAATATTCTGCAACATCTTTTGCAACAGAAAAGGAAATTTTAATAACTCATAAACAGAAATGTTAGCCCTAAGTTTCTTTAGATCCTTAATCAAATCATATTCTAAATTTGGGGTTGATGAATTCTATTTAGTTTCAACAGATTTGGACTGTTTTGGAGGCACAGTAGTTGCAGTTTCAGAAGAAGGCTTATTTGTTGTTTTACTCCTAGTGTTGTAAGGATGTAATGTTTCGAAATTAGCCTAAAAAATGCTATCTGAAAAATGTCCGAAAATGTTTGGAGAGGGATCCTCTTCTTCTATAGTCTCTTGTTCGGCTACTTCTTCAGGAATTTTGGGGGGCACTAAGTTATCATGTGCCTCTAGAATCGTCTGGATAGAAAACTGTAAGCTTTCTAAGTTTAGGCCTTCAGAAGTTGGGTTCGGTCGGTTTGTGGGAAAAGGCTTCCTGAAAGGGAGTTTATAAGGCCCTTTACTTGAAGAAGCTTCTTCGGCTGATCTTTTTAAATCTATAACCTGATTGGATAACTTCTGAATGATTTTCTGCAAGTTTTCTAGATCTGAATTTTCTGATTGGGCTTTGTTTGGGGGAGGTCTTTGAAGGATTTCGATTTTCTTCTTGGAGGACGAGGGGTTTTCTAATTTGTTAGAGGTATAATCCTTTAAGCTGGGAATATCTTTCTCAACTTGACTCACCTCTTCGAAGGCTTCTAATAATGTGGCTTTCTTGAACCTCTTTACCCAAATGGCTATGTTTTGATGTAAGGATTTCGTATAGTATGCTACAACAAGATTTTCGGTAGGCATCGAATTTGTGGGGATTCAGTTTTTTAGTGGCAGGAACCTTTGATTAAAATATTTGATCTTTTCTTTGGGGTTCATTTTTAAACTAGAAAGTTCCATGACTAGAACTTCAGGAGATTTGTCATCTCTAAACTTCTCAAGGAAACAGGACTTGAATTTATCCCATGACACGATAGTGTGGGGTTGTTGTGCAAAATACCATGTAGAGGAATTGCCTTCAAAAGTATAGGGAAACAATATACACACTACATCTCCATTCTCAACACTACGGAGCCTGATGGCTAGCATAAACTTTTTGATGTGATCTTCAGCGATCTGCTTGGAGTCCGGGTCAAACTTAGAGAGTCATTTCTCTGGGTGTTTGGGCAAAGGATGTTGAGGCCCAGGTATGGCCACTGCATCTTGGTTGAGCCAAGGTCTGGCAAGATTGTTTGGATTTTCCATAGGTGTGGGTGGTGTTGAAGGTTGAGATGAAGAGCTTCCTTCGCCGGATGACTCTCCCCCTGAAGAAGAAGGAGATGAAGGTGGTGGTGATGGTGGAATACCAGATCCTCCTACTGCAAGAGTGAGGATATGATCTGGATCCATAGGATTTAAAGTGAGATCAGTACCTCCGAGTTGTTCCCTGATATCAGAGAAGTCTAATGGTTGGTTCAAAGGTCAACCTGGTTGTTTGATACGGGCTAAGGCACTATGTGTTCTTATGAGGGATTGAGGGACAATTTCTTGAATGTCAGATCCTATGGGATTAGGTGTTGTTGGTTCAACAGTTGTTTGTGGAATATCATTGGTTGTGGTTGTTGTTTGGGAGACAATATTGTCATCGGAATGACTTCTTGTCACTACAGGTGAGAGAGTGTGTGGGGGAGGAGTCTTGCGACCTCCACGTGCTATCAATAGTTTTCAGGCCCTCCTTCTAGCGTCATTTGTTGATGGGTGAAATTGACCGCTCGTCAAATGGAGGAGTGAATCCGGTTTGGGGTTGCTAATTAACCCAAGCCGTTTGGATTAATCCACTCTAACAGGTTTAGCGGCTCCGTTGGCAAATCTAAGTCCTAAAGAAATCGAAAAAACAAAACTAAAGGAAATGCAATAACTTAATAAATAACAATTGTTGAAAACTATATACACATCTAATATATATTTACAGTTTAATTAACTAATATTTATAAAATAACTCTACTTATCATATGTACAATACATACAAATAATTCTAATTCTAAGATATATATAATATGTACAAAATACGAATTTTGATCTAAATCCGTGAAAATCAAATGTAAATTGATCTTTTAAACAATAGTAAAGTTGTTATCTAATCTTTTTGATTTGTTTTCTTTTATATTTAATAAATCGAATATCAAACTCTCTAATTTAATAAAAGAAATAACAAATGGTAAAAAAAAAATGTTTTAACTACAGGAAACTTCTATATTCATTAAACTAATGAAATCAAACTAACAAACTGACATGTTACCGCATCCAATATCTTGTTCTTTATGTAGCATCCAATCACCTTATCTGACGAGATAAACCTACAACAGATCCTGAAATTGCTTCTCATAAATGTGAAGCGGTAATGATGGAATTCGAATGATAGAACATATAAGAGATACGATCACAACAATCTCATAATTTCACAAGCAGCCACATTAAGATAAATCCTACTGTGAGAACTTATGTATAAATGTTCAATAAGAGATAAAGATAAATCTCTTAATTCAAATTGAACGAATGATTACTGTGTATTAAATCTGGAACATGAAACATGGATAATATATCAAATTTTAATCTATCAACTTGTAGTAAATCATGACAGCGAAAGAAATCATAATATATTCACAAATTGAAATAAACATGACTTGAATAAACACAATACAGAAAAGCTAAAGCTGTGACAAGTATTATATTCCATTCAAGTCTGTAAATGAAAAATCCATAGTCTTGCCCTAGGCTGAGATGATCTCATGTTTACAAAATAACATGCTTATATAGGTTCCAGGAAAAAAATGTTTCCTGTTGATAATATCAAATCTGTTTCAAAAATATGGGGGATGCAACCTCCCTGATTTTACTTAATATCAAAATACCAACAACCTAATCTATTTACTAAAAAAAAACACAAAGTGGATATGGCTAGAAGTTGTCAACAGTGCTTCATATCTCCTTGGAATCATGAGTTCCTGTTAACAAATGAAATGGGGAAATTTTAAATATGTTTTCAATTTTCAAATGAAGCAGTTCGAATTTTTCTAAGTGGCTACAGAATCTTACGATTATGTAGCTAGTTATAATTACAACTACAATCATATTTTATTCAACAAACAAAACAAACTAATCTTTATAAGAAAGGTAATCTATTCAATCAAATCACATATCATAACTTGAGAGTGACAAAATCATACTAAAATCCAAAAATATCATACCTGAAATCATGGGATTAAAACATATCAAGCAATCTTGGAGTTTACGATTGCTGTTGTTGCCTCTACATTATTAAAAATGAAAGATCCTATAGTTTTTAGGTGTTTCTCCTTTGCTTGAGTTATGGATTGGAGTCTACTGTCCTCATTTGTCAACAAATCCACTTAGTCTTTTAAATATTTAAGCCGAGACTGTAGCAAAGGCACATCCATATAATACCTGTCGATCCAGGATCGACATTCATCACACTGTGGCTGTAGAGACTGTGTATTGGCACTGATAGCATTAAGGATTGGAGAAGCGTCCATGCGAAAGGTAGGATTATCACAGAGTCGAATGATTGAGAACTCTGGGTTACCCTTTAGACATGGAGGCAAGTTGTTTACATAGTCATAGGGTGTGTCAGGATAGAGCCCGTAAGACATAGGATCTTCTTCAGCCAAAAACCTCTCAATTTTTGAATCTGAGTCTTCACTTAATTCAATTGTGTTATTTGTGTCTGCACAGGGTTTGGATTTGTTTTGAGCACATCGTGAAATCAAACGACCAGCCCTTTTATTCTTGTAATTAACATCGACGTTGCCTTTTGGATTCTTCCCTATGGGTTTTTTAACAGTTTTAGTGCAACTCTTTGGGTGCGAACCCGGTTGATTGTCTGGTTGAGTAACATCAGGGTAGGTCGGGGGTTCAATATTAGGGGAAAGATCACAGGGAAGGAGTGGTGGAGAAGAGGCCGTAGTGTTCACGAGGGTTTCAACAATAACCGGTTTATCAACCTGTCCCAACTCACTGTTGCCAAAGCCACTTCGTAAAACAAAGGCATCCCAACAATCGTTGTGTAATTGCAACTGATGCACAAGGATAATTTTAATTAAACCATGATGGAATAAACTCGAATCAGACCTCTTCCTCCTAAACTATTTTCCCATCTTGTAGAGACTTCTAAGCAGGAAGTAGGGCATATTCAATGGGAAGTCAACGAAACTCATAAGCAATCGGATATGATACAGGAAAACTAACCCAAATCTTCCTTCACACGTAATGAATTGTTTCACAATGGCAAGAAGATCATGCCACCTAGGTTTTGAATATGAGAAAGGCATACCTCGATTGCAACTAGTAATTTTCCGTGAGGTGAACATTAAAGTCTAGGGGACCTCTTCAACTTTTGCGTTCTTGAACCAATTTTTCCCGACAGGTGGTAAACCGGTGGCTTGGCTTAAAAATTCTTCGGTCACCTGTAACTGCATGTCACCTATCTTTTCTCTACATCCATCGAAGGTCAATGCAAACTCTTGGGCAACTCTCAGATTGAAACCCTTAAACTTTTCAATGAACAAACGCCAACCGTTCCTTTCTAAATCGTCCCTGGTGTTATCATACGATAACAAGGTTTGGATGCCATTGGGCTCAATCCTTACCATTGGATCCATGACGAATAGAAGGGAATCAACACAGAACTCAGAGGTAGGGTTTGATAAAAAACCACAGATCCATAACCTTGAGTTTCCACAAAACAATGCTATGACAGTTCAAACGGTAGGCAGAGGTGTTAATCAACATGCGTGGGAATGAAATCGTGAAGCCCGAGACCATACAGAGCAGTAATAGCATGTTGTACTTCATATGAAACCTTGGCATATGGGTACGTATAATGATCAGAACACTTGAAAACCATAGTACACACATTCATAGCTTGATTACAAAGGTAAGTGTATCAAATAAAAATTGAATAATTAAAAGTTTTATGAATGAAAACTCCATTAATATCAATCAAAAATTAATTCATGGAGGTCTTTTACTTATGTAACCAAGGCACGTTTAGAACCAAGGAGTTATAAACAAGGAGAACAATTATGTTCATAGCAAAAATATGACAATTCAATAATAGACCATATGAACAGTTTTCCTTTAATAAAAAATCGAAACAAAGTGTCAATTCTAGCTGCGAGTTTTCATGCTTACAGTCATGAAAACAAAAATCAAAAGGAAGATATGTAAAAAGCAACAAGTGACAAGTGTCGTTTTAGTGGCAATGGTCATGACGAGTAATGAAAATTTAGAAACCCTATGTAGGCAGCTTATAAACAATAGAAATTATATTATTGCTGCCAACACCTGTGTCTTACGATTTTTATTAGAAATAGGTTTTTCACTAAAGCCCTGATTCGGTTCACTAATAGGAGAAGAAGATACTTTCTCTCTTAATACATCCAGTACCTCTTCTAGCAATTTTTTGGGTGTGAAAATACATTGTGGTTTTCTACCCAGGGGAGGTTTGCAAAGAAACAAAAATTGGTTCATTAATTTCACAGTCATTATGTGAATCAAAGCCTTGAATCTCAGTCACGGGATTATCAAAATTGGGGTTTACATTTAAATGTGAGTTCACTATTCTCTCGGGTTGGGAAAAATTGTTCTGACTCAGGAATCTTTCCCAAGTGTCCCCGATTTGAGACAGGTGCGATACCAACATAATTTTTATAAGCCTGTGATGAAAGAGGCTTGACAAAGGGTTCAAGATTTGTTTCTTATAATGTTTTGACATCTTATAAAGGCTCATCAACAAATATAAGGGCATGTTTAGTTTAAACCCTAGGAACAACATCAACAGTCGGATGTGGTATAAAAATACTAACCCATACCTTCCCTCTCACATTATAAACTATTTTAGAATAAAAATGAGTTTGTGCCATCGATGTTTCAAGAGGGTAATAGGAATACCTTTAGGTCAACATGTATATTTCCGACAGACCATGAATAAGCTCCAAGGCACGTTCTCTAGTTTATCATTTTTGAACCATTTTTCGCCTTTCTGTGGCAGTTTTATTGCCCAGGCTATGGAGTCCTTTGTGACCTCTAGTTTCACATCCCTAAATTTGTCTCTAAACCCATCAAACATTTGAGCAAAGGCCTATGCGACCGCCAGGTTATAACCTTCAAATTTCCGGATGAATATATCCCAACTGTGAGCCTGCAAATCATTTATGGTGTCGTCGTGGGAAAGAAGGGCCTGATAGCCATTAGGTTCGATTCAAACCATAGGGGCCATGGTTAGTGTCAAAAAGACATAGTAGACACCACGAGAGGGAGGATTCATCTTCCAATAGACAAGTAAAAAGGAGAGGTTTGTGAAAATTGAAACGACCCGATACCTATGAACTTGGGCGATTATCATGTTTGGTGATTTAAGTTTTGAGTGACAAAAAACTAGAGGACACGCAGACCTATGAGCCATTACTCACAATGAGGATTAAACCCCAACCACTATCAAATTCCAATCCAAATAATGAATGGGGGTCATTAAATTTATAGGACAACTTGATGAGGTGTATTTGTGGGTACATCAGACCTGTACCAAGTGATATGATAGAGATATAACTTTTATGAAGCACATATCAATTGTTAATCCAAGGTTCTGTGCATTCATACATTTCAAAAATTAAAACCAAACAATCAACCATAGAACCGATCAAGTTGCATTCCTCATAATACATAAAACAATGTGCCAATCAATTAATCAATGAGCTTATGAAACTTAAACTTGGCAACATATAGGTTCCCTTAAAGTGCAATCTCTTTGGTAAAAGAAAAGAAGAAAAACACAGACTGTAGAATGATTACCAAGCCAAGTTTTTTTTTGAATTTCATTCTTGCAGTCATGAAATTTAAACAAAACAAACAAAATGTAAACAAAAAAATTCATAAAATAAGTTAGCCCAATAAATCGCCTTGAAGCCAAAAGACATAATCATTTTTAAAAGTAAGGAGGAGGCAGCTACATAAATATTTTATCTCTTTGTGGTAGCTTTTAATCATGATAAAATTGACAGAATTGGTGGCTTCCAACAATGGCGACACATTGGGCAAAGTAGTTATCTCTACATCACCAGAAAATTTATTTCAGGGGACAAAAGAAATAAATTTTTAGAAACAATCAATGACAGATCAAGCGTTTCGATAATAACTCATAAAATAACACAGTCATAGCATTGGATGCATTTATGTTAAAAAATTGTAATTTGGTATCTTGTTTAAATCATAGGTGTAGCGAAGTTTATGCAGATGACTTCAATACCATTGACAGGGCCACTGCTTCCAGCAGGCATTCATGGCCTCGGCAGGGATATCATTTAACCCACTCTAGTACCTCTATTCTATCCAAGAGTTATCCATTCATGATAAAAACATCTTCAATATTGATCAAATTAAAATACGTACCTAAGGATCTTCTTAAACCCGACATTGCTTCGCTGGTAGCAGGCCTGTTCAGTACCCCAACGAAGTTTCCCTGTATCATGTGTGCATTTACCTGCTGCCGGCAGACCTTTTCAGTGTCCCGATGGGTTTACAAACACTTCCCACACATTATAGTGATTCCAACTCTCTAAAATTTGTTTATAATTTCCAGAACTTCACGAAATTCAAGAGAGAGGGGTGATACTGAAGATTTCATAATCTGGTAAATGAAAAGATTGATCATTTTAAGAATCATTTTTCTATTCTGATGACTTTCATCATGATTTGGACAATTAGGTTTATGTTAAGAAACCATATCTAGTATGGGAAAGCACAATTGAGTTTTCCTCATTAAAACAAGGACTCTGTTAGAAGTTTGTTAAGGATAATTGCATCTTCCTGTAATTTTAATAAGAAACCAGAAACACTGATTGAATAGAAACTTACTTATGTTGTTCTTAGTTTAGAATTTACTATTGAAGTGCTCGAATTGTTACAAATTTCTGCTAATGAATAAGAATTTTGATTCACTTCAACAAATGAATGGTGATTCAGACATAATCATATTTTAGAAAACAAATCAAAATCAAGAAAAATGAAAAGAACCAAAATAAAAAACAGAAAAGAAAATTAAAAATATTTACAAAAGGGTGGATCATAAATAATCAAGAGAAATACCTCTTGAGATCCTGGCCATTCACTGGGAAAGTGTCTGGATGTCCCTCCAATTTATGCAGATGAAAAGAGCTAGGACCCAATTTTTCAAAAATTACAAATGGTCCCAGCCACAAGTTTTGGAACTTGGTATGTTCCCCCTTACCCTCGTTTTCTTTGTCCCACTTGAGAACCAAATCCCCAAAATCAAAATTCCTATCAGAAGACGAATTTGCATCAAACCAACTCTTTACAATTTGTTGGTGTTGATCAAGTTTTGTTTTTGCTTGTGTTCTCACCTCCTCTAGTTTTAATAAAGCATTTATCTGGTTTTCTAGACAAGGGCACTCTTCTTCTTGAACTTTCGGCGATAATTGCAGAGAGGGAGGTAAGACATGCGGNGGGGGGGGGGATGGATTATCTTCTATAGACAAGGAAGAAAGATAATTACCAACACAGGCTTTTGGAGTTACCCTATCAGCCCAAAGTGCGTTATACAGTGCCTTGTGCCAATTTTTGTGGTTTTCTAAAACTGTCCTTTTAATAATCTTGATTAAATTCTTATTTGTCGATTCTGCTAGACCATTCCCTTAAGGGTAGTAGCTGGAATAATACTTTAGTTTAATACCTTCTCTAGAGAGAAAACATTCATATCAAGGGACGAAAAATAAGAGGCGTTATAAAAAACCAAACATTCAGGAACTCTGAATCGAGTGATGATATGGGAGTTGAGAAAAGACACTACCTGATTGGTGTTGACCACTTTTAAAGGTAAATATTCAGACCATATTGTAAAATAGTCTGTTGTTGTGAGGATGTACTTGTGTTGTTGCGAGGAGGGTGGATTTATTGGTCCAATTATGTCTATGCCCCATTGATGAAAATGTGCATCTACAGTAACAGGTTGTAAAGAAAAAGCTACCTTTTTCACCCGTCCTGCAACCTTTTGGCAGATTACACATTTGCGAGACAACGTATGGGAATATTTAAACAAGGTAGGACAATAGTATCCAACCCTTAGAAATTTTTGGGAAGTGGTATCTCCACCAAAGTGATCACTGACCTCACCAACATGAAGTTCATCTAGCACTCTTTCAGACTCCTCCTTTTCTAAACAATGCAGAAAAACACCATCAAAGTTATTTCGAAATAATATATCATTGATTAACTGGAAAGATGAAAATTTAAGCCTAAGTGCTCTTCTATTTTTCGTATCAATATTACGGGGAGAAGATCCATGCGTTAAATAGATTCTAATGTTCTCATACTAAGAATTGGGCGTAGCTTGTGCACATCTGATCTGTTTTTCGTTATGTTGATTTACAGTTGATGGTTTTATTTGACTTTCTTGTTCCTCAACTGAATCGGCCACTAGTTTACAAAGGCCTTGACCTCTAACAATTTGGGAAGGATTTATTTCAAGGTCATATTCCTATAGTGATGTCATCCAGTTTTCCCTTTCCTCACCCAACTCTTTTTCTACTAACAAGTTTCTTACAATGGGGTAAGGAACAACAACTTTGGTTCTAGATTTCAACAAGTGAGACCTGAAGTGTTTCATTGCTTCAAAAACAACATATGCCTTTTGATCAACTGTGGGGTAATTAAGTTTTTCTCCTTTAAAGGAAGAGCTCATGAAGGCCATGGGTATCTCATTGCTTTCATTGTTTTCCTGTGTAAGCACAACAACATAGGATCTGTCAGATGGAAAAGTGTAAAGAGTGAAATCCTGAGAAAAATCGGGACTCATCGGGGAAGGTGCTTCCATTATAGCTTTTCTAATTGAATCGAAAGCCTGAATTTATTATGGTCCCCATCAGTACAAAAAAAAAAAAAAATTAAATTTTCTAGAGGTCTAACCATTTATGAGAAAATCGGGACAAATCTTCTGACAAAATTAATCTTACCCAAAAAGGATTGCATGGCCCTTTTTGAAGAAGGAGGAGGAAGTTTAGCAATAGCTTGGGTTCTCTCGGGATCAATAATCATTCCATCCTTAGACAATATAAACCCAAGCAGTTTTCCTTGCTCTACTGCAAAGACTGATTTTTTAGGATTGAGAGACATGTCGAACTTGTGGCATCATTCCAAAACAAGACCTAAGGTGAGACAAGTGATCTTTCTTGTTTTTTGAAAAGACAGTGACATCATCAAGATAGACCACAACTGAATGATTAATGAGGCCACGGAAAGAAATATCCATTACTCTCTGGAAAGTGGCACCGACATTTATCATTCCAAAAGGAATTTTCTTGTAAGCGTAAGTGCCCCATGGGGTACGAAAGGTGGTTTTAAGTTGGTCTGAAGGAGACATAAGGACCTGGTTGTATCCCGAAAAACCATCTAACAAAGATAGTCTTTCAGAACCAGACACCTGTTGTAGAATTTGTTCCATTGGGGGAACAGGGTGGTTGTCTTTACCAGACACTCGGTTTAGATTTCAAAAATCGACACAAAGTCGAATTTCACCACTTTTCTTCCTTACAGGGACTAAGTTAGACACCCATTGGGTATGCCTAACCGGAAAAATTATCTTTGCAGTTAGTAATTTATTCAGTTCCTTTTTAATGGTAGGTTCCAATTTAGGATGCATTTTCCTCATTTTTTGTTGGAAAGGTTGAGTCCGAGGCTTCATAGGGATTACGTGTTGTATGATGTTTGGGTCGAAAGTTTTTAGATCATCGCACATCCACGCAAATACATCTTTATATTCTTTAAATAATTTTATAAAAGAGGATATTTCATGTATAGATCATCCCTTTCCCAAATTAATATTTTGAGGATTATCTCATGTTCCTAAATTAACAATTTCATAGAGAAAAGAGGAACTGTTAGTTTTTCAATTGACTGCCCCTGTAAACTTTTCATGCAGGTCATAAAAATTCTCTAATATCACAACAAATTTGGGGATAGAGTTTACCAACCCAGATGATGATTCTGGATATCGAGGATCGGATATTACCATGAAGTCTCAAAGATTCTCATCGTGAGTGCCTTCATCAATAACTGCATCTTGGAAGGGGTCCTCCATATGCAGAAAGTTGATGATCTGTTGATCGTCATCAAATACTCTCCAATTTGTGATGTTATCCGGAATCGAATGCCTGAATAACAATTCGATCAAACACGCATTAGGATAAAGACCTTCAGCGGGAAACAATTTAGAAGCAACATTAGCTAGTAAATCAGCTTCTGTATTACTCATCCTATGAATGGAATTTATATTAAGTGCTATAAATTTATGCATTAATCCCCATACCTCAGTTTGGTAACTCTTCAGATGCAGTGACAAACAGTGTATTGTGTTTCTTACCTGTTTGACCATGATTTCTGAATCACCAAATACTATCAAATTTTGCACATCCATGTCCATTTCTTTCCTAAGTCCTTGCAAAAGTGCTTCATACTCAGTTGTGTTGTTAGTGAATTCAAACTCTAATCGACAAGAAATACAAGTTTTATTACCTGTAGGGTCAATGAGAACATAGCCAGCACTTGCTCCTTCTCGAGATTTGGATCCATCAAAATATAGGGACCAGATCTGTGTGTCATTAGCAGTACTTAGCGTATTCGGAAAAATTGGTGCCTGAGTATAGGTTGTAACTTCGTATTGTTGTCCTGGATCAGTGATAGAGAAAATTTTGGTCATGAAGTTACCAAAAAAGGTATTCATTCCTTGCATTTCAATCAAATTTGCGGAGGTAACGAAAGGGTCATTTGGATCATTTATATCTGTCACGGTATGCTTAAGATAACATTCTTTGTTTATCTTGATTTCGTTGGGCTGTCCATTTTCAGACAACCACAACTAAGACTAGTCTGTAGAAAAATAACCGTGCAGTTGTTCTAACCAATCTCTGCTTAAAAACTAACCATAAACTTCAGGAATATCAACAATGATAATATCAATTATTTGATGAAATTTAGCATTGGATGATAATCTAATCAACACGTTCTTAAGCTCACCGATCACCTTAACATTCGCTCGATCTAGCTGAATGATTTTAAGATCAGAAGGTTTTACTTCTGCATTAATTTTCTGGCATACAGACAAAGGCATTATGTTTGATGTTGCACCTGAATCAACCATGTAATTATGTACATTTCTATTAAAAATTTCAAAATTCAATAAGAAAGGGGGGGACATTTTTTCGTGAGGAAACAACCAAATTCTGCTGATTTTTCATTGTTGTCACTAAAACAGTTTTATCTAGGTTTGCTATAGTTTTTTCTGCTAAGTCCCTTTTTTCTTGATGTTCATATGTCTTTTATTTGGGACATTTTTAGTTGCGTTTAAATCAATTTATGTTGATTGTTTGCTGCTAAGATCACTCTTTTTACTATTTTCAATGATGCTTTGAAGCATTTTCTGCAAAATAAGAGGAAATTTCAGTAGTTCAAAAACATAAATATTTTCCCTTAATTTTTTTAGATCTTCAATTAAATCATACTCTAAAACTGGGGCAGATAAGTTTTGTCTAGTTTCAGTTTTCTTTGTTTGTTTTGGAAACACATTTTACTTGCTTCTGGTGGAGTCTTGTTTTGTGTTTTACTCCTAGTGTTGTAGGGGTGGACATTTTCAAAATTTTCTTGGAAAATACTATTTGATAAGTGCCCGAAAACAGAAGGAGATGAGTCTTCCTCTTCTGGTACCTCTTCCTCAATTGTATCATTAGAATTTTCAAGAGGAACAGAAACAAAATTGTCATGCGCTTCTAATATCGTCTGCAAAGCATACTGTAAACTTTCAAAATTTAAACCTTCAGTGGTCAGGTTTGGCCAGTTTGGAGGGAAAGGCTTTCTAAAAGGAGGCTTGAAACTTCCTTTTCTTGTAGACGCTTCCTTGACAAATATTTTCAAGTCAACGACCTGATTTGACAGTTTCTTGAAATCTTTCTGCAAGCTCTCCAGGTCTAATGTTTCTTGTTGATTTTTAGGTTGAGGATGCCTAGTGAGGATTTCTATTTTCTTCTTAGAAGATGAAGTCGTCTCAGCTTCACTACTAAGATTATCTTTTAAGATCAATATATCTTTCTCAATTTTACTTGCCTCCTCAAAGGATTCTAATAATGTGTTATTTTTGGACCTTTTAACCCATATGGATATGTTATTGTGCAAGGATTTAGCATAATATGCAACAATTAAGATTTTTGCAGGCATCGAATCTACAAGGATTTTGTTCTTTAACATCAGAAACCTTTGGTTAAATTCCTTCACTTTTTATTTAGGGTTCATTTTTAAGCTAGAGAGTTCCATAACCAAGACTTTCAGAGTTTATCATCTCCATTTTTTTCTAAAAAGAAAGTTTTGAATTTGTCCCAAGAGATGATGGTCTAAGGCTATTGAGCGAAATACCAGGTTGAGGCATTTCCCTCAAAAGTATAAGGAAACAATATACATACTACATCTTCGTGTTCGACACTCCGGAGTCTAACGGCTAGCATAAATTTCTTGATGTGATCCTCAATTGATTTCTTCGAATCTGGATCAAATTTGGGCAGCCATTTTTTCGGATGTTTAGGTAATGGGTGTTGCGGTCCAGGCACGGCCACAACATCTTGATCGAGCCAGGGTCTGGCAGGATTATTTTGGTTTTCAATGGGATTTGGTGGTGTCGAAGGTTGACATGGTTATGATGAAGTACTACCTTTGTCCGAAGACTCTCCTCCTAAAGAGGATGGAGAAGAACCAGGTGGAGACAGTGGAATACTAGATCCTCTGGCACCAAGGATAGGTGCTTCAGTAGGGTTGGTAGTATTACCACCTAAAGGGTTTTCGGGCAGACCAATGACTTGAATTTTTTCTTGAAGGTTTGTAAAGTCAAGGAGTTGATTGAGTTGTCTACTAGGTTGTCTTATAAAGGATAAGGCACTATGGGTTCTTATGAGTGACTAGCGGGCAATTTCTTGGACGTCAATCCCTTGAGGGAGTGGTGTCACTGGTTCGACAGGAATACCAGGGTTATCGTTTGAGGTAGTTGTTGTTTCAAGTGTAACGATTGTGTCGGAAAGACTATGTGTTATCACATGAGTGTGTGCATGTGGGGAAGTCTTACGACCTCCATGTTCCATCAATTAATTGCAGGCCCTCCTTCTAGCGCCATTTGTTGACGGGTGTATGTGACACACCATCAAATGGAAGGTCAAATTCGGGTTGGGGTTGTCTAAATAACCCTATCCATTTGGAATGAAATGACCCGACAGGTTTAATGGCTCCGTTGGCCAACTAAAGTCCTAAAAATAATAAAAGAAATGAAACTAATCTAAAAATCTATGATACTAAAAATACAAGTTTACTAATTACAAGTGTTCAAATAAAAACAACATGAATATGTATATGTGATTATAAATAGTTTATATACTTCTTGCAAGGTTTACTTGAAATCTTATGAAATGGATGCTCTTAAAAGTGTTTCTAAAGGAGATAAAGAAAGCACATACATTTTCTTTTTGAATGTTTAAAAAAATAATAATACTAAGAAAATGCAACTCAAACAATGATACTTAAAATCAAAGTTAATTCATGTAATCATTATTTCATTGATAAGTAACTAAACTAAATAACACATAGACTAACCTATAACTAATCGATTAAACTGAGTTTATCTTCCTGTGTAATTCGAGCTCCTAATTGTCCTGCATGTGAGATAAACCTGTGACAGAACGGTGCTAATACTCCGAGAATAAATTCAAAGGTGTGTTGGAGTGAGAATATAACAACAGAATGATAAATGTGAAGATATGGTGATCTTATGATAATCAACACCTAGAATAAAAGAAAACTCAATTCAAAGTATTAATATGATCCATCATTTAATATCCAGAATAAATCAATAATAATCAAATGACAGATTGATCACAGATACAAAATGGAATAACAAATTATAGACAACATCAAAATACTTAACCATATGAAACACTATATGATGACAAGGCTAAAGTTGCATCAAACATAATAATATTTCATAAAACCGAGGCAATAAAAGAACATAATGGAATAAGCATCACACAGGTCTAAAGCCAAAGGTGAATAGCTTCTCCATATCAATTCTCAAAATCACATGTCCATAAAGTGTCACAACAAAAGTTGTTCTCACCATTAACAATGATCACTATTTAAACTAGTTTTGGATTAACAAACTCTTATCATGCAAGATAGAGTGCAATCCCCAAAAAATAGATTGTTTTTCAAAAATAGTACAACATGAAACCATTCTTGTAGGAGTTGGTTTATCAAAATTTATTACATAACAACAAAGTTTTATCAAATAAAATAAAGAAACTATTGAACTATACAATGCATGATCCAAGATGATTTCTCCATGTAAATAGCACCATAATTATCATTTCCCTATAGATAACAAAATGAAATTGATATTCAGATAATAATGCCAACTAACATTATGAAATAGACTGACTACATGATCTTGAGATTCTATAGCTAGTATTATATTAACAAAGAAAATCAAAACTAAATCTTCCTATTCGATTTTCATAACAAAATAAAATGAAATAAAATAAAAAACAACTTTTACCATTTTGGAAATTAGATAGTGAAGGGTCGGATAGTTCTGAATTAATGATGGCATTGAAGTTGGTTGCATTTTTTATAATTATATTACCATATATCTTGGGCCTTTTACTTGCCTGATCTGTGCATGCCTTCAATTCTTGATTTTCTCGTTCAAGTAGAGAATTGCGAGCAGCTAGATGTTTTAATTTGTGCCTATAAATATGGTATGTCCCTGTAATAACGTTCTACCCAGTCCAAGCAATTGTCATAGAGTACCATAGCTATAGCAGGTCGAGCTTGAGCGTACTCAACAATGGATGCTTCGAATCTTCCTGTGGCTTGTTTCCAGTCATGGCTAATGCCAAAAAATCCCTCTTATCCTTTCAGAAATGGAGGTAGTCTAAAGACAAAGTCGTATTTCACATCTTGACCAGCAGTTTTGTTCCCAAGACACTGGTTATCTGTATCTTCCCATGCAACGAAATAATTGATCTCGTCATCGAAACCTTTATCATTGACCTCAATCAATGAGATCGAGCTCAAATGATCCTTATTTTGATTTCTCAGACTCTGGGAGATTAATTGGCCTTGTCTTTTGTTTATGAAACTCAGGTCTGAGTTACCTTGTGTCTTACAATTTTTCTTAGCAATAGGTTTGTCACTAAAGCATTGATTCGTTTCATTAACAGGAGCAGAAGAGACTTTCTCTCTTAATACATCTACTACCTCTTCTATTGATTTTCTAGGTGTGAAAATACATCGTGGTTTTCTACCCAGGGGGGGTTTGCAAAGAAACAGAAATTGGTTCATTAATTTCATAGTCATTATGTGAATCAAAGCCTTGAATCTCAGTCACAGGATTATCAGAATTGGGGTTTATATTTAAAGGTGAGTTCATTGTGCTCTCTGGTTGGGAAAAATTGTTTCGACTTGGGAAGCTTTCCCAAGTGTCCCCGATTTGAGAGTGGTACGATACCAACATTATTTTTATAAGCCCATGATGAAAGAGGCTTGAAAAAGGGTTCAATATTTGTTTCTTATAACATTTTGACATCTTATACAGGCTCATCAATAAATAGAAGCGTGTGTTTAGTTTAAACATTAGGAACAACATCAACAGTCGGATGTGGTATAAAAATAATAACCCATACCTTCCCTCGCATGTTATAAACTATTTCAGAATCAAAATGAGGTCGTTCCATCGAGGTTTCAAGAAGGTAATAGGAATACCTTTAGGGTTGTATGTAGATTTTTGAGAGACCATGAATAAGCTCCAAGGCACATCCTCCAATTTAGCATTTTTGACCCATTTTTCGCCTTCCTGTGGCAGTTATTTTTCTCAAGCTATGGAGTCCTCTATGAACTACAATTGCACATCCCCAACTTTGGCTCTAAACCCATCAAACGTTTGAGCAAAGGCCTATGCAACCGCGAGGTTATAGCCTTCGAATTTATGGATGAAGATATCCCAACCGTGAGCCTGCAAATCATTTATGATGTCGTTGTGGGAAAGAAGGGCCTGATAGCCATTACATTCGATTCAAGCCATGGGGGCCATGGTTAGTGTCAAAAAGACACAGTAGACACCACGAGAGGGAGGCTTCATTTTTCGATAGACAAGTAAAAAGGAGAGGTCTTTGAAAACTGAAATGGCCCAATACCTACAAACTTGGGCGATTATCATGTTTGGTGATTTAAGTTTGGAGTGACAGAAAAATAGAGGACATGCAGATATACGAGCCATTACACACAATGAGGATTAAACCCCAACCACTATCAAATTCCAATTTGAATAATGAATGAGGGTCATTAAATGTACAAGACATCAAGATGAGGTGTATTCGTGGGTACATCATACCTGTACCAAGTGGTATGATAGTGATATGACTTTTATGAAGAACATATCAATTGTTAATCCAAGGTTCTGTGTGTTCATGCATTTCAAAAATTAAAACCAAACAATCAACCATAGAACTGATCAAGTTGCATTCCCCATAATCCATAAAAAAATGTGGCAATCAATTAATCAATGAGCTTATGAAACTTAAACTTAGCAACATATAGGTTCCCTTAAAGTGTAATCTCTTTGGTAAAAGAAAAGAAGAAAAAAACAGTCTACAGAATGATTACCAAGACAAGTTTTTGTTTGAATTCCATGCTAGCAGTCATGATATTTAAAAAAAACAAACGAAATGTAAACAAAAAACTCATAAAATAAGTTATCCCAATAAATCGCCTTGAAGCCAAAAGACAAAATCATTTTTAAAATTAATAAGGAGGCAGCTACAAAAAGATTTTATCTCTTTGTGGTATCTTTTAATCATAATAAAATTGACATAATTGGTGGCTGCCAACACACCGTGTGTCCAGGTATGTTACATTTATCTTAACTTTAATCCAATTTAGTCATTCTAATTTAGTATTTTTCTCCCAATAATCTAAATTGAAAAAAAATTGTAATTTGGTACTTTAAATAAAAAAGGAAACTAATTTACATGCCATGGATGTTAAATTGTAACATATACAATACAATGGAACCCTAAGAAAATTTAAACCCCAACCCACCACTATCACCACACAATGTAAATAGTGAAATTGATGAGGGGTTGGTGATATTAAGAAACCTTAAGGAACAATTAAGGGAGACTAGAGAACCTAACAAAGTCTCATTTTCAACTTGTTTGGACATCATTGTGCAGTCCATTGCAAGTGCCCAAGGGAAATTGACATCTATTTCTGACTATAGGGAAATAATGTACGATTTATAGCATTGATTTGGACAGAAACCAAATCCAAGAACTGGGCATTTCAAAACAAAAAATATTGTCAATTTTTATGGATCCTAGCAATGGACAAGAACTACCATTGACCAGGAAATGTATATCCATTGACTGGTGCATCCATCCCCAGATTAGTCAAAACTGGATGGATAGGTGGTACATGGTTTTTGATAAACCTCCCTGCAATAACAGGGAGATGCCCTTATATTTTATAAGGAAATTATGGGATGAGTTTAGTATGGGTAAACATGTCAACTACTTTGACATTAGTGACTTCCAGGGGGTGGGTCGAGGGTCCGCACAGGATTGAGAGCAGGCCAAGTGCGACCCCCAGTTAAGTCCTCATCCCCCTAGGTGAAGGCCTAACACCCCTACGCAACATCCTCCTATTGCAGAGAACTTGCAACAGGTACATCTAGCCATATCATCATTGACTCGTATCCTAGTGAAACATAGTAGCTTTGTTGCACTATCTCGACTGAAAGTGCATGCTAGTGATATTGATAGGGGGTTTGGAGCGTCATCGTGCAAGAGAGTATAGTGAGGAGAGGGAACATGGACATAATAGTCGTCCATGTGAACCTCACAGATTCTCTAGCTGTGGGCATACATGATATGGGCCTATAGATCCCACTAGACAACATAGCTTCATGGAAGATGTTAGTATCTTAACCCTTTTTTTCTTCTTCATTATATATTTATTTTGTATTTTGTGTATTTATATAGATATTTGATTGTATGTTGTTTTGCAGTTGTTTCATCCCAACATCATACCCTATACGCCTATGGATACATTAGTGCCTATCCCCACCATTGATGCAGCAGTAGAGGCAACATGTTCATTGGGTGCACCATACACACATGTATGTATCACATTTGATAGATTCACCATAGTCATTTGTTTATTTTATGACATCCTCAAATTTTTTATATGTTCTATTGTTTCTACAAGATTTGGCACCAGGCGATGCTGGGGATTTTCCATCTGGGATGGACAAGTCACTAGCATCATGTGTAAAGTTAAATATCGTATAATTCTCAAATTGTTTGTGTTTATGTTTTTTAATTTTAGTATTTGGTACTAATAATTCAATTTTATTCATATGTATGTAGGTCACCGATATATTTGCTAGGTATAATAGTATTTCACCCCTTGGGCACCTGGGTGTTTCTCTTGGGTTGCCTTTCTCTAGGCCCAGGGTTTGGAATCACTTGTACAGCCTGTGAGGGTCCATCACAACCCACCTATATACCACCCACTCCCACCACCACTTTAAGCCCCATCAACATAGACTGTCACAGTAGAGGTTGTCTTGGAGAAAGTTGTACAAACTAGTGCTCCATCTGCTAGTGAATCTCCATCGATACCTGAGATAATGCATTGATGATAATTTTTCATGTTTCATGAATTTGTTTTTACTCATATTTGTTTAATTTTCTTGACTTGGTCCTTGTAACTGATGCAGGATGGAGTTGCAGAGAGATTGGGGTCGCGGAGGAGGGTAACACCCTCATGATTGACAATTTCATATGTAGTGAGTTTTCTTAGGTTAAATTACAAAGTATCAATTTGTATGTCTATTAATTCATTGATGAAAAAACCTTAGAAAATTGTTTATTGTTTGTGCAATCTCTAGAGCGTCGAAGCACGCCCAGGCCTAAAACCTCTCGAGGTGCATCCTCAAGGAAGAGAAGAAAGATATATTTCCAGCATGCTCCTGAGGGTGGCGAGGATGTAAATGGTCAATGATTGACCAACTACTTCCATATCATATCTAGGATACGATATAGATGTTTTTCTATGTTAGGGCACTTGTATATTGGGCACGAGTTGTCATTTTGTAAAAAATGTACAATTTAAATGATGTTGAGTATATATATATATATATATATCATGACATGATTTTTATGAATCTCATTGTTTATACATTTGATGTTTATGAATATATGAATTTCAAAGTGTATGAATTTTATGTGTATTAATCCATTGATTTGTTTCTATTTAGAGATTATAAATACTTTCATTGTGCATTAAGGAATAGTTTATGGGAACACACATTTGAGCTCAATGTTATTTTCTAGGGCACACACAATATTCGCCTCTATCTATGCATGACATATATAAAATCATTTGATTTATGTGTAACCCTTCATAAATGCTAAAAAGACTAGTGAAAGACTCACTAATGCAAATGTTTGTTTATATTGTGTAGTGGGTATATGTAAATTTTGTTCAACCCGTCAATTATTAATAACATTTTTTTAGTAATGTTATACTACCAAAATTCTATCTAGAAAGTAATGTTATCTAGAAAGTAATGCTACCAAAATTCTATCTAATAAAGTAGTTGAAAAATATACTAATAAATTTCCAAATTTGATATCTATGATACAGTGTCATTACCTGCACAATGTGTATATTGATTTGTTGACGCTTGCAACTATTTCAAGTTGTCTCTCTCACACTATCTTGATTCTCAAGTAAGTTGTCACTTTTACGTCAAATGAATTGTGTATGATCCAAGAGAGGGGCTCTATTTATAAGTTATTTATACCATGGTATCACAAAGTTATGCATACCATTGGTATGCATACCTTTGCATACCATTTCACACCATTGCAATACCATAGTATGCATACCATTTCATACCATGGTATGCATACCATTTATACGTTAATGTTAGGGTTTTAGTTGTCTTAGGGATTCTCAAGTATGCATACCATTGGTATTTCAATTGTATGCATACCATGGTATGGATACCAATGGTATGCAATGGTACATGCATACCATTTATAGGTTATTTTTAGGGTTTTAGTGGTATTTTTCTTAGGGATTCTCAAGTATGCATAACATCATATTGCAATGGAATGCATACCAAGGTATCACAATGGTATGCATACCAAGGTATCATAATGGTATGCATACCATGGTATTGCAATGGTATGCATACCATTGTGATACCATGCAATGGTATGAAACGACAATACCATTGGCTATGCATGTCATTGAATACCATTGCAATACCATGAAATGGGATGAAATGGTATGAAAAGGAAATACCATTGACTATGCATACCATTGGTATGCATAAGCAATGGTATATCTTTTTCATACCATTGCATCCCAACATGCATAGACAATGGTATTTCCATTTCATACCATTGCATGATATTGCAATGGTATGCAAAGTAAATACCATTTCCTATGCATATAATTGCATACCATTGCAATGGTATGCAACCATATTCATAGGCAATACCATTTCCAATGCATACCATTGCAATGGTATATCTTTTGCATACCATTGCAACGATATTGCAATGGCATGCAATGGTATGCATAGGAAATGGTATTGATTTTGAATACCATTTCATGGTATTGAAATGGTATGCATACCATTGCAATGGTATTCCATGGTATCCATAGGAAATACCATTTCCTATGCATAGCATTTCATATCATTGCAATGGTATGCATAGGAAATGGTATTTCCTTTGCGTAGCATTCCATACCATTCCAATTGTATGCGATTTTATGCATAGGAAATGGTATTGTCTTTGCGTACAATTGTATGGTATTTCAATGGTATGCAATGGTATGTATAGGAAATGGTATTTTCATTGCATACCATTGCAATGGTATGAAATGGTATGCATAGGTATTGGTATTTCTTTTGGATACCATTGAAATACCATGCAATGGTATGCATAGGAAATACCATTGCATGCCATTACAATTGTATGTAATGGTATGCAAAGGCAATACAAATGCCTATGCATACAATTGGTATGCATAGGAAATGGTATTTCCTATGCATACCATTGCATACCATTTCCACTATATACAATTTCATACCATTGGTATTGCGATGGTATGCAAAGGGAATAACATTCATTCGCATTCCATTGCATACCATTGTTGTTGCATACCATTGAAATAACAATGGTATGCCTTTTCAATGGTATGCAATGGAAATACCTTTCCCTATGCATACCAATGGTATGCATAGGCAATGGTATTGCCTTTTCATACCATTGCATGGTACTCCAATGGTATGCATAGGAAATAGTATTTCCGTTGCATTTCATTGCATAACATTGCATGGTGTTGGAATGGTATGCAATGGTATGAAAAGGAAATACCATTTCCTATGCATACCATTGCAATGTTATGCAATGGTATTCATAGACAAAACCATTTCCTATGCATACCATTTCAATGGTATGCAATGGTATGCGAAGGAAATACCATTGCCTATGCATACCAATGGAAATAGGAAATGGTATGCATTGGTATTGGTATTACCTATGCATACCATTGCATACTTTTGCAATGACATGCAATGGTATGAATAGGCAATGGTATTTCATTTTCATACAATTTCCTGTACCATTTAAATACCATGCAATGATATGCAACTAAAATACCATTTCCTATGCATATCATTGCATAACATTGGTATGCAATGGTATGCATAGGCAATGGCATTGCTTTTTCTTACCATTGAATGGTATTGCAATGGTATGCAATGGTATGCAAAGGAAATACCATTTCCTATGCATACCATTGCAATGGTATGCATAGGCAATACCATTTCCAATGCTTACCATTGCATTCCATTTCAATACCATTGTAATGGAATGCAATGGTATGCAAAGGTAATACCATTGCCTATGCATACCATTGCATGCCATTGAAATGGTATGAAATGGTATGCATATGCAATGGTATTTTATGCAAAGGAAGTACCATTTCCCAATGCCTATGCATACCATTGGTATGCATAGGCAATGGTATTTCCTTTGCATACCATTGGTATGCATAGGCAATGGTATTGTCTTTGCATACCATTTCAATGGTATTGAAATGGTATTGCCTTCGCATACCATTTCAATGGTATT